>JADPWL010001424.1:0-12154 GCA_019059595.1 Marasmia exigua | reverse complement strand
AACTGCTCGTTCTCTTCAGTTGGTATGGATAACCCTTTTAATTTAGAAGATTTTAAAATCGTAGTGTCCGGTAACAGATTTCACCATGTTTCATTGTAGTTGTCAATGTATTTGTCATCGTAACGTTTATGGACATGATGACCCAAATTTATCTATGTTCCTGCTGTCTTTGGATGGGTTGACTCTTAAAAGGAAGGCACTACTCAAATTTACCAGGTTTCTTCTTTATATGTTCTACATTATGATACCAGCTTCATGAAGTTCCGAAATAATTGCAAATTATTTCGTTATTTACGCCAGTGTTACCTGTTACCAAGATGCAAGTAGAACTTAATCGTTCAAACTAATTCGTTTGGATCATCCAAGTAAAATAGATCAGTATCTGATTCACTGTCTCTTAAAAGTGAAATTGCTACCTTGTGGAATACTTTCAACACTTGTAGGGGATTTCTAGAGAATTGAACAAAGGCTTAATTACATTCGTTATAGTTTAAAATCCTTTGTTGCTGTTAATGGTTTGATGATTCGCAAGTAGCGATGGCATGGTTTCTATTAGAAGTAATTTGTAAAATTGTAAAATCATCATCCTTTTACTCATCTAATTTGGTTCTTTTTGAACAAAGTTCTTTTAAGCCATCAGTTTTTTTGGACAGTAAGTGTTCCTATTTAAGAATACCACCGTCGTCATAGACACGAGTTTTCCGAGAATAATTACCTCGTTCATTTCTGACCTCCAATGGAACATCTTCATTACTTCGACGATGTTGACCAAGACAGTGATGATTTTTTCAAGACTGGCGAGGCCTGATAGAGATTTGAATGACCTCGCTAATGTTATGTCTTCGACGCGTGACACAACAAGGGTTTGGTTGTAATTGTATTGCTCTTGTCATCATCTTCATCTGCCTCAATAGCAGATTCATTATAATCTTCATTCAGAGACAAACAATGACTGATTTGTCGTCTTCAAATGACTGATATTGTCATTTTTAATTTTTTCATCACTGGTTCACAGTGGTCTTCTACCTTAAGAGGAGGGTCATATTTTTATTGGTCAACAGTGTTCGAGGATCAACAATTGGTTTAATATGTTACTAATTTTTATTGTTGTATTTTCAATATCTTTTATCATGGCAACTTTTCTTTAACAGGCTGCTGCTGATTTCCAATTTGTTCTTAAGGTTTTTATCCATTTCGAAGTATCCGCTCTGTTTCAAACCATGAATGAGACTGGTTAATAGATAACACAACGTCTTTTTTATGTATTGTTCCTCAGCACTATGACGGTATCAAAAAGCAATCGGTAACATCCGTTATTTTTGCCACAATCCTATTAATAACAAATAGTTGAATGTTTATTCCAAACGGTTGAGCACATCTCACGGAATTGGGACCATGACTGTCTGTCCAACATGTTCTTCATAAACATGCTTCCAAATTAAATGTCATCTTGTTTAAAATAGAATGAGAATTAGAATTGTCCCCTACAAGTTTTGTTTTGTATTCGTGTACAGTTGATTGATGTAAAACCCAATCTATATTTTTATGACGTCCCATGGCGAAATAATATCTAATGTTGATTTTGATTCCTCACAAGCACGTCGTCGAAAATAATAAGTGAACAGGCAAAGCATCATGGGGCCTAAAATGTCTCCATATGATTGTATTTATTAAATGATGTTCAGGTACCATATTACAAAACCTTTTCACGAGATAAAATTAGGTTGATATAAGAGACTTTGAATAACACATTAAAGGTACGGAATCTTGGCCATTTTATGCAATATAAACTTATTACTAAATGTTTTTCCACTATTACGATGGACGCACACAATACAAACCGATTGTACTGGTAATAAAAATTTCCATGCCGTTCGAGGGACATTAGATGTACAGGTAACAGATGCAATCTAATTTAAGTGATTCTTTTTGTTTAACAAAACTCATGATTCCGGTTTCAGGCGCGAGTGCAGTGTGGCATTAGTAACAAAACATTGAATGCAAGCTAAACTTACAATATCATCGTTTAAATGTACTTTCAGGAAGTACAATGCTAATCAAGTCGTATTAAATGGTTACTTTGATGCTGAGTTATTGGATTTCTAATAATCAATGAGGTTGCATAAGATACATCGGAGACACTAAAGAGGCTCTAACTGCAGTTCAAGCTGTGCGAACGGTTCGGGATCAGAGGACTCTACACGGAGGCTCCAATCTTTACGGTTTTTAATAGATTGGGAACTTAAACTCGACGATGTATACTGAGGCGAGCCAGGGCGAGCCAGGGCGAGCCAGGGCGGAGCCAGGGCGAGCTAGGGCGAGCTAGGGCTCGCCTCAGGATACATCGTCGAGTTAAAGTTCCAATTATTTACTACTAAGATCCACAAGCTTTTAGTAAAAAAATTGCAAGAACTCGATGCTATTTTCAAAAGGTGCGCAAACACTTAATGTTGCCCCAAAGAAAATGAGAGTATTATAATTTGAGAAAGAGGCATGTGGAACTGAAAGTAGGACACATAGTATACAAACGCCACTTACTCTGTCTATAAGTCAAATAAATTCCCTCTAAATTAGCCCCCAAATTTAAAAAATGCGTGGTAACAGCTAAGCTGTCACCATTGGTATATACCTTGGCGGACCTTGAAGGTCATTGTTACCGATCCTTAGGAGGTGTAAACCTCCGTCGGTATTAGAAGTGTTTTTTAGTTTCGAAAATCGAGGTGTCATGGAATATCATTATCGTTGTTTGGGTTGATACGTGTCAAAATGTAAATACTAGAAAATACTAGAAATATATTATTTGAGATAAGTTTATAATTTTGGTTATTATTACAATAAAAGGACACTGAAAATAGAGCTCGGAATTTATCCACATTAAGACATTTTGAAGAGCGATGACTAAAAACTACTAGACAACCATCTTAAAAACATTAAAACTCTTGTCCATTGTTTAATACCCAAGGACTACATAGGAATATATGAATGAAGTATGAATGTAAGTATAAATGCGGGACTGAACTAGAAAATCATATTAGTTTCCAAATTCAGTGCACGAAATTTTAGGTAAGAATGCATGATGATGAATGAGCGGGTGATCTTATATTAGGTTAGTAGTATGGGATCAATCGCACCTAGCGTATGTATAACAGGAATTAATGTAGTTAAAGTTCAGTCAAGATGTACCCAGGGTAGTTCATTCCATAAATTAAACTTAAAATTCTTATATTAACAAACATTAATTCACTTCATTTTAATCTTTTAATCATAAGGCAGAAATGGGACCATTTTTTTTTACTTCAAACTTTATAAGGAGTGTGATACTAAAAAAAAAAAAAAAAATAAAGTATTTGCATAATTTAACTATAAAGTATTTATTAATTTGAGTTAGGAATGTTGATTGGTGGAGACCTTTAGCATGTCAGCTTTAGAAGCGTATCAATGTAGTTAATACAAAAAAAATTTTCTTTAAATATTCAAATTTTTTTGAAGTAAGGTAGGTGTGTGTAACAATTAAAAAAATTGTACAAATAATTACATTTCAAGAATAAACGCCATCTCAAGCAGACCTTCTCAAGAACACGAATTACCCTATTCAGCGCCTTCTGTCTCCGTATTTCCAAAACCAAAGCGCTAATCAATATGTACGGATGACCTCTGTTGTCTAATGTCCGCCCAATGCATAGGAAAAAACATCTTTTACAAGATTTACGTTTCCACTCACGCATAGATTGTCGCTACTGAATCACAAATAAAAATATCGTCTACTTTAGCTTGGCAGTTAGGGCAGAATTATATTTATTTAATAACGTTGTAAATAAGACCTATTTTTCAGTACCTTTAGGAAATTTTAATTTAGTTCTTGAATTTTAACATATACATTTAATCATCATCAGCACGCCATATACAGGATAGTCGATGTACTTTTTCCAAATATGCGTATCAGAAATGCATCAATTTCCTGTAAATAGAATCTTCTCGCCGCTAGTAAGGCGACACGTATCGTTGCATCATAATTTCTTCTTATGTTCATGGTTGAAAGCAACAAATACAAAATAGAAATTCTAGAACAATAGCTTAACAAGGTGGTTAAAGGTCAACTTGGGAGGATGTGAGTTTTTTTGAATAGAAAGACATTCCAGGACCTTTTAAGCAATAAATAGGAGTGGACTGAGCCTCGCGAAGGACACATTCAAATTTAATTCTAGAAGCCATGCTTGACCTATTTGTGTGTCTAACCTTGAGTGGTGCTGCAAAAGTTTTGAGGGGAAACTATTTAGATTCGTCGTTCTTAATCTTAACAAAAATAAGTGTCTGCTGTCGTTCCCGTCTTTGGGTAAGTACTCATATTGTCTTATTCCAAAAAGGAAATAATCCACGGAATCCTCTGTAGTGGCGTCCTTCATATTGTGGAAATCGTTGTTATAGGGACCTATGTACCGGCAAAGAACCGAGACAGTTAGGATTTTTTTTTTTCCCGTTGAGGGCTACATAGTTGACGGGAGCTTCAAGGATGAACCAACAGGCCACGCTGGAGGACAACAGAGTACCTGGCACGACAGTTCTGACCTGCCAAGGACTAGCTTCCGGAGGGCTGCGTCGCGTACCTACAATCATAAGTAAGTCCCAACGTACCTAGAACAATCTTTTTTAAACCTAACCACAGAGTTACGGTTGAGCTAGGGTCAGACAGCATATTCTCACAATAATATGCAATAGCAGAGTCGTTAATTCCCGCCCAGCTGGATTCCATACTAAGACCAATCTTATTAATTTAGATTGCATATAAAAATCAACCATTGTGTAGAGATAATATGTACTATTAAGCGTAACTTGTATTCGGATTATATTGTAAAGTCTTAAGAATAAATAATTAAAAAGGCAATTAAGAGTTTTCCTTCACACACCAAAATATAAGGCGCCCTGGGATTATAGTCTCTCGACTTAGGGGCTGAGGGGCCGGTTGAGGTAGCCCAGAAAAAGGGGTTACAACGCCAAAAGGTCGTGGTACGATCCCCCACCTTGGAAAACATTCGTAGCTATGAACACTTGTGTTGTTCAGTGTCTGGGTGTAATATATGTATTAAGTATATATTTGTGTTCCTCTGTTGTCTGATATCTGTAACACAAGTGCTTAAGTACTTAGTACAGATTCAGGTAAAAAATATGAGATGTTGTGAGATATTATTATTATTATTTATAAACTAGCCTTGCGCACCTTCGCTCGGAATTAGAAAGGAGTATTAAAGTAAGGCCTATGTCACTCGCATGCCTTCCACTATTCACAACAACTTTGACCGTGAGAAGCCCACACGCTCCGGCATAAATTGGCCAAGCTCGACCGGAGTGATACCACGGCCTTAAGAAAACCGGCGTGAAGCAGAACTGTGCTGGAACGGCGGGTTTAAAGGTTGACAGTGCACGTGGAAATGGGAAATTTTAGGAGTCGGTTTCCACAGAAGGTGGAGCCTGCGTGGAGTTGAGTGGAGGTTTTTGAAAAAACTGACCAACACATTGCTCAAAATACACATCTCATCTATTTTGAGCAATTGTGATTGGTCATTTTTCATAAGTCTCCGCTCAACTTCCGCTAAGCTCCATTTCGTGTGGAAACGCAGCCATAAAGGTTGGCAGCGCACTTGTGCTCCGCACTGGAAACTGGCGGCCCACGTACACATCAGGTGTTCGTCTGCTAAATTGGCCTCTACACATAAAAAAAAATCCTTGAGATGACGAAAGCCCACCACAGCTTTGACCGTGGGAGAGCTCGCTTCGGCATGAATGGGACGGTCGACCGGAGTGTTAGCAGCACTGTGCTGTGTTTCGCCGCGTGAGTGAAGGTACGGCCTAGTCCGGGAAAGGGGAGTATTAAAGGTTGATAGAGCACTTGTGGGGACTCTACTGGTGCAAGCGGGTGTCTATGGTGGCAGGCGGCAATCCTTACCATCAGGCGACCGTCTGCTTCGTCTGCCACCTACCACATAAAAAAATTGGCGAAAGATCCACCAATGAATTCCTTCCGGAAAGTGAAACTAGTAATTTATAAGCGGATTAAGCTGCGTAAAAACCTAACACCATCGCTGTTTACTTCCATAACCAGTCCAAAAAGTTCCCGTCAGCCATTCTTTATGGCACTCGTAAGAAGGAATTATTGAGGCACAACAAACTGGGATTATATCCAACTTCGCATGTCTGTAGTGTTTATTGGGTTTATCCGTTCGCCTCGTGCGTGGACCGCCAACAAATATGTCTAGACTGGGGTGCTGGGTTTAGGGGTACCGACATTTAGGGACGCTTCTGGGAAACCTTAATTTGGGACCACAAGATCAAACGTATTATGAAACCATCATAGGGTTTGATTCATGTCCCAAATGAAGGTTTTTAATTCATTTATTGAATAAAACTGTATTATACAAAATTTCGAATTGATTTTACCACTAGACTTTTGAGCAAGATAAGTAGATACTTATCTTGATACGACAAATAATATTACTTTCTTTAGAGAGAAATATTATCAAAAAGCATGGATTTTTTTTTCCCAATAAAATTAGGTCAATGGCCATTTTTTAGGTACAAATTCACTTCTTTTTTAGCAAAAAAATTGTATGGGAGGCTAAAACGTAACTCGATATTTAGTAATAAAACTATTAAAGATCGAGAGAACCATTGCCAAAATTGAGCAAGAGAAAAAAAAATAAAAGACGTCATTGTTCCCAAAATGTGTCCCCAAAAGTTTTACGGCATTTTTTGGCCCCGATTAACTAATTCGTCATCCAATTCGGGGAAATTAAATACTCGTAAGAAGAGTTAAAAAACTATATTATTATCTTGACAACAATCAATAGGTAAAAAGGTATGGAAATTATCATATTTGCGGTTTTATTTATTATTTGAAATACCAAGAGCCAGAAGGTGACACCTTATTATTTGTTCCTTTCTGTCTTATTTTAACATCTTGTGTAATTGTATTCGTGTTGCGGTCAATAAATGTTTTACTTGCTTACTTACTTACAAAAATCCTTAAATTCCACATAAACGTAAAAAAAACGTTCGAGCGCTGCCACACTGATGGTCTATGGGGATGTGTGCCCAGCGTTTTAGACATCGCTAGGTTGTGCGCCATTTGATTGACCGGGTCGAAGTTGGCTGTTGATGATGTTCTCCGCTTGTGTGATTCGACACATATGAATAACCCTGGACTGTGGGTGTTTGGATTTGAAATAAGTCTGTCAACACATGTACCATAATTCGTACCTGGGTTTGTATTAATGAATAAAATGTATACACAGTGCTTTTTTAACCATCTTACTCAATTACCGAGGGCATTGCTCTGATGAAAACAAAAAAAATCCCCAAGGAAAATAGCGTCCCATACAAAAATAATCGGCTGATTGGTGCAAATTGTATGGGAAGGCTTTTTTTTGTAATTAGCTAGTGATGAAAGAGACTTAGGCTTTTAAGTCTCTTAATAAAGACTCACCTCCTTATTGACGCCTCACCACTGACTCAGTCGTTTAGTCTCGAACTTTTAGTCATAAGACTAGCCTGTTTTGATAGCCCCTTGTTTATAGTTACCTTCCGCCTGGAGCATAAAAGTACTGTGATAAAAACATCCATTGCAACCTAAATGTTTTACACGAAGTTCGTTTAAGTCTTATACGCTAAAAGACTGAGTCGTATTTTTTAAAACTAACAGCTAAAGTCTTAATTTTAAAGCAAAGCTGTTTATAAAGGGGCTAGTGATATTTTAAACGACTTAAAGGACTTGGTCTGTTACATCACTAGATTAGACCCTATATTCCTTGGGGAAAAATGTTTGTTATCATCAGTGCCCTCGATAAGGGAGTAAGACGGTTAAAAAGGTATAAAGGTATGAATAAAATATTATGAATATAATATATGAATGTTTAATCTCAAGTATTCAAGTGAAAATTATTTGAAATTTTAACGGTTTTAATGAGTAATTAGTTCTTTCTTGTTTTCGAATTGGCATGATGTTTACAACTTTTTGGAATTAACAGTCTACCATGGCGCACATTAACTTTGTATATTTTCATCATTTCATTTGCTTAACTCTTTGTGAGTAACTAATAAAATAAATAAAGAACAAAATTACTCGTTGCTGCTAAAAAAAATCTCAGTAGTATCAGCCCCGATCTGAAGTTGGCGTATTATACTCCACCGTCCGCGAAACCTCCGAGCTCCAGCTTTGATGATGCAGCGACACCCTTGGATGCAACCGGGAAAACACTCTTGATGAGGAGAAAATGTCTTATTACCTGAAATAAACAGAGGCCAACAGTTTCGAACCAAAGGAACACACCAGAAGCTAGTACAGACACCATGTCCCTTATAATGAAATAATTCATAAATTAAAGTAGGTGGAACATTAGCCAAGGATTGAACGTTTTCAATTTTACTACTGGGACTTCTAGCTTCTACTCTGCTTCGTCCTAATAACTTAGTGTAATTTATTATAATAGATGGCGCTATAGGGGATTTTGTAACCTAAATCAAAGATGGCGTATAACGTTATAAAAAGTTGTTGTTTCTTATGATTCATCACAGAGCGACAGTTAAGTTAGTCGACTCCACCAGTAAACTGCACTGCAGTAACTCGCAACTGTTTGCTCACGAGGCAAGCCAGTAAAACACCTCATTATGACAAGCCGAGAACTGACTACTAGCTATGGCGTAAGGTGCGACTCGTCACACCAGTTTTTTATTTTTCGAAATAATAATTTTCACAACTGTCAAAGTCAAACGTCCTTAAAATGTGGTTTAAATAAATATCTGCTGGGTTTAATACAAGGACTAAAATATTTCTCTGCCGTTTTTTTTAAAATTTCAATTCATATTTTCTTCATTGGGCACGTTTCAGGGGCCCATGGGTTAGGTAAAAATTAAAAATATACATAATAAATAAATAAATATTTCACACATCACATACATTGATCTGACTCCGAGATAGTAGCTCAAGCACTGTGTTACGGATATCAGAACCAACAGGCGGGTTACAAATATATACATTGAATACTTCCTTTTGTAATACAAAATAATTAAAATCTTGCTAATTTTTCGTATAACTGTGCTATTAGTTTCAACAAACTTATAAGCCAGTCACTCGGTCATATAAGCATTACAATTGATTGAACGTACAGTATCATATACCTCGTTCATCAAAATCGGCTGGTAGTTTAGGCAGAATCAACATATTATATATAACGTAATAGACGGCTTACAACATATTTATTTAAATAAATAAATAAATATTT
The DNA here is from genome assembly GCA_019059595.1 of Marasmia exigua. Lineage (NCBI taxonomy): Eukaryota > Metazoa > Arthropoda > Insecta > Lepidoptera > Crambidae > Marasmia > Marasmia exigua. Next base: position 2,882 of record JADPWL010001424.1, on the reverse strand, counting down.
ATCATCAACATACATACATTTGATCTGAATCCGAGATGGTAGCTCAAGCACCTGTGTTACGGATATCAGATCAAGCAGTGGGATTACAAATATATACATAGATCGATATATAATACGTTTATTCTGCTGCACAAACATTATACATTACATCAATCAAGTTGTAAATACTATAATAGTCATAGAGTCGTAAGGTAAAGTCATTATGAAATACAAATATTAAGAATAATAATTAGGGAACAATGTTGCAGACCGGGCCATGGTCCGCAATGTTGCCGTGTGTTCCCCTGCAGAGTAAATGGCCACCCTCTCTCTTACCAGAGGTGTCGTATAAAGGCGACTAGGTAAGAGAGCTGCTGGCATGATCAATCAGCACTCCAGAGAAGGAGAAACTCTGCAATTTATATCAAACTCCTCGGGCCACCCGTCTGCCAAGCGTGTGAGTAATGGCAATTAACCGTCTCATGTGATTGAGGGAGGTCCGTGCCCTACATGGGACTTAAAATGGGCTAACACACTATATAGCAAACACCCAGATCAAACAACAGACATGTTCATGCACACATATGTTTGTACTGTGGCGTGGGTTCGAACCATAGTATTATTACATACATAGACTGCTAAAATCCTTCCTTTTTGGCTTGCCGTATGCAGTATAAACAGAAACAGAACTATCGTACATCATGACATAATATCGAATATAGCGGAGAATATTATTCCGAAAGCGGAATTACCTAATGAATTGTAGAAGGCATACCGACTCATGTTCTCAAGTTACCTCACACTTTAAGTGCTTAGGTAAGACCTAATCGCCTAGTCGGAGCGCTTTAGTGTATCTTAAGCGCTAGAGGTGCCTGGGATATTCGGCTACGGTATTAAGGCCGCAGTGTTTCCTTTTTAGGGTTCCGTAGCCAAATGAAACTTGGTAAATAGATGTAATTTGTTAACCACATAGCAATTTTTACACAAAAATAGGATAAAAAATATTTCGGGGTGTCCCGATACTTAGAACTGAAACTGTTTTTTTTTTCATCAAACCCATAGGTGTGGGCTATCTATGGATGGGTCTTTAAAAATGACGTTTGAGTTTTTTTAATACAGAACACAGATACATTTTAAAGATGTAAAAATGTTTTGTAACTTTGTTATTTTATTTGTGTCACTAAATAAATATTTTTTCTTTCTTTTCTTTCAAATTAGTAAAATGTAGCTGACTTTGATATGGAAGAGTTCATTGACCTACGTGCTAAGCAGTATACCATTTTCGTTAGCCTCCCGCACATGTTCTGTATAGTCTGTCTCTGCTTGCCGAATCTCTGTACGCGTTTATTTAAGGAATGGAGTAGTGCCATTGTGTTTTTGTGGCGCAAATTTGAACTTATCCTTGAGTAGCTGCAGATTGTGTGAGATTGGCCCGCCGTAGCCGAATCATCCCTCATCATCATTTCAGCAATAACGTCACTGCTGGACATAGGCCTCCTCAATAATCTCTACACAGTAATCGTTCTGTGCGCCCGCATTCCATAGAGGATTCGTGCAACCTTCACCAGATCTCGTCGGTCCACCTTGTGGGGGGCCTGCCACGCAGCGGCTTCTACTTCCTGTACGGCGCGTGAAGTAGGTTAGTTTTGCGCAATCACCTTAAACACCTAAATTAGGCGCGCGTGTAACGTTTGCGCTCTGCTTAGTAAGTACTTTTGATAGTTAGCATACTAAGAGTAATTATGATTTACTATTGTTTTAAATGATTCATTCATAAACAACCGTCTTGGACTTAGATGTTTTACTATACTTCCTGCTGCTTCTACACACCTTCGATGTCCGCAATCAAGATCCATAGATATCTTTAGCGGCCTCCACTCAAGGGCCTTTCTGGCCCCTCGGTCCGTGATCTCCTCGCAATGTGCCCTGCCGATTGCTACTTGAGGCATGCAATTCTTTGGGATTACCACGTAGTCCGAGCGGTTGGATGTTATTCGGCAGAGTGTCCTAATCGTTGGCACCCCTATTAAACACTTACTTTACACGGAAGTTGCCCGCCAAGATGATTGTTTCAGCTAAAACCTCTCTAACCTTGAGGCTAACTACGAGGTATCTTAATAGCTCCTTAACTTCGCTTTATAGCAAGTGGCCTATATAACTATTATGTACGTTTTTGCAGCGCTGTTTATGAAACCAAACGCGGTATTTTACATGAGACCATGTGCATTATTGATTATTTATTTACTCATTTGTCTGCATTATGGAATGTGAAGCAAATCGCTTCGTGCGATATCATCATTTCAGGCCAATAGACGTCCCACCTGCTGACATAGGCCTCCCCCAATTGTTCTCCACAACAGATCGTCCTGTGTCCTGCCCGCATCTATTGATTCCCGCGGATCTTCACCAGATCGGGGGTCTGTCCACTCTTGTGGGGCGCTGCCACGGCTCGTGCCTTCGTGCGGATAACTATAGTGAAAATTTGGTAGATACCGATAATTTTCATTTGCGTGAACAACGATACTTTATTAATCTTTTATCCGTCGCGCTATGTTGCGCATACCGCGGCGGGGAACACTGGGGGGGGGGGGGGGGGGGGCCAGCCGGCGACGTGTTCGCTGGGTCGATCCGCTTTTGAAAACGCTGAACCGCTCACTTTGCGTGGATCAATTTTTCGCTTACTCAACACCTCAATAACAACCACCTCTAGGTTGTAACCCCGAATTTGTTTAAAACCGATTCGGGTTTAGTAGCTAAATTAAATCGATTGGCGTCGCTAATATGCCCTACCCCGTCAACTTATGAAAATACTACAATTCTCCTGTGTACTCCCTGAAATAGACTCACACAACCAATTTTATAACTCATTTGTGTTTTTTTATTCGATTTAGGATGGATGCAAA
>JADPWL010001422.1:0-16059 GCA_019059595.1 Marasmia exigua | reverse complement strand
CATATTTAAATTGAATTTTAAGACTTATTGGTATAGTATTGGATAGTTAAGAAATCTTGACCTTTATAAGACGTTAATTGCTAAAAAAAATTAATGATTTTATTATAGTTTTCTGCCTTATTAAACCAATTTAGTGGACTTTAGAAAATAAATGGCAACACTAATATTCCACTCATTAATTTTTGTGTACAGCTGTATATCAAGTCAATAAAATCAAGTCTATATTTTGTATATTTGAGATAGATTGATAAAAATTGGTGATAATAAGGGCTATGCTACCGTTGCTGATGTTATCGCAACAACTGATCCGAGTAATTTGTTGTTGAACTCGCTAATCAAACTAAAATTTCAAAAATAAAAAAAAATAGTTAATAATAATATTATAATTATATAAATACCCATATATATATAAATAATAAAAAGTATAAATAAATATCAATATATAATATTAAATATAATATTATAATAAAAATTTATGAATATCTAATAATACTATAAACTATAACTATAAATAACTATAATATAAAAAATATAATAATATATACATATATAAAAATAATATAATATAACTATTAAAAGAAATATAATAATTATATAATAATATTATTACAAATATTAAACTAATATATAATTATTAATGATAAACATATATAAAATAATATTTATAAAATACATAACTATTATCTATTTAAATAATAATTAGAATTAAAAATAAAATAACATAATAAACTTATAATAAATATAAAAAGTAACCTAACACAATACATGTAAAATTTTTAGACTAACCGAATATAAAGAAGTAATTAGGTACTTATATAAAAATGCGCTACGCTCAGCTTGTAGTGGGCCCTGCAGGCAGCGGTAAAGTAAGTACTTATACTCCATTTAAATCCTTACTTAGTGGTTATTGAAAAACTTTTTATTTTTTCATGTCGTGGGAACATTTTATTCGTAACCATAAGCATTATCAGTTTATATTAATGCTTTTCAAATTTCTTAATTATTTATTAAAATAAGTCGTTGGTCCCCCATAGTCAACATACTGCTCAACGATGGTCAAGCATGCTAGCGACACCAAACGCATCATAGAGGTAGTCAACCTGGACCCGGCAGCAGAACACTTCGACTATGAGCCACTCGTTGACATCAGGGAGCTGATACACCTAGACGATGCCATGGAGGATGAAGAGTTGCAGTTCGGACCAAATGGGGGCCTCGTTTTTTGTATAGAGTAAGTTTCTTTTAAAAAATGTATGAGCAAAACTTTCTACATGCAATAACTAGTAGCAGCTAGTTTTTGTTCGTATTTGGTAGTTTGTCTTCTCCTCCTATTTGGGTGGCTTCTTCAATCAGGTGACTGTTGTGCAATTTTTGTATGAGGTGGTTAAATTGCCTGGTTAGGTCTATTACCAGCCAAAGGCCTAAGCGCGAAAACTTCCTGTAACAAACAAGAATATACCTGTCGCATTGAAGCACAGTGTGAAAGGGAGAACTCCAGTTTGGTTGTAACATCCAGTTTACACTTACAGCACCTTAATGTTGTTGAAGAGTTCCTGGAAACCTACTTGGTAGTTTGTATTGTATTCAGTTGAGGAGACAGTGATTTTGGTGATTGCTTGCCACATGTGTTTATCTTGCATTTTAACTATTTTGAGTTAAAAATCTGCCTTAGCAGTTGCTTAGTGAGATAAAAGTTCTGAAAATATTTATATGTATATATTGGTATTTGTAAATGTCTTGTAACAAAAAAAAAATGAATCTTTCTCTTATTATGCATTTGCTATCACTACTGGATTGGTGAGTATCTCAGTTATAACTAATACACACACATAAAGGGTCTTATTCATAAAAAAATACTAATGTATGTTTAACTAATTCCTGTAAATTCTAACTTTTGAGGATGGAAACTAAAACAGTGTCAAATGCCTTAAACAAATCCAAGAATATGTAGACAGCTTTCCTGCCAGAATCAAGGTTCCATATAATATCTGTAGCAAGATTGAGTACAGCATCCTCAATGAATCTGGACCAAGGCTTTCTTAAAACAAGAAGGGAAAACACAGTCAATTCTACAATGGTTAAAGATGAATGTAAAAAAGGTTACTAGAATACGTCAGACTGTTCAACCTCGCTAACCTAGATGGCATTCCTTGCTATAGGGGTCTGTCCAGGAATGGACGAAGCTCTGCAGAGAAGGATGCTAGTCTAAACTCATCAAACCTATTCGTTCTCAAGCTACCTGAAGCAGCACCAATGGCCAATGCTAGCTATCTATTATCACGCTGATAGTTCCCTTCTGCCCGCGTGATAGTAGACAGCCAGTGTGATCCATGCAACTTTAACTATCAAGACTGCACCAGTAACTAACACTAACATGACTGCTTTCATTGTATTGCTTTTAATGTTTATTTTAAAGATGTGTAAAATAAAGATTTTTCGCACCTTTAGTAGAACAAGGGCACAATTACAGTTTTGCACTTGACTAACCTTATTTATCAATATTTTAAGGTGACGGGTCGGGCACACTAGCGACGCCAATCGATTTTAATTTTTAGCTACTAAACCGGTTCTATTTTAAACAATTTCGGGGTTACAATCTCTCTAACCATGCACAAGTGTTGGGTCCGTGCACAACGCAAAAAATTGATTCACGTCAAAAGTGGCCGCTTTTTATTTAGTGACCTAGCCCATTCCACCACCGGACAACAAGGCCCGGCGAGGGGTTTCATCCATACATTGTTGGCTTACCCCTTATCCGCACGAAGCGATTTGCTTCCACGTTCATAATGCTGACAGCTAAGGAATGGAACTCCTTGCCAAGGTCTATTTTTCCGGACCACTACAGTCTAGACCTCTTTAAGGCGAGAGTGAACAGGCATCTTCTAGGCAAACGCGTTACATTCTAGACCTCATCGTCACTTGCCATCAGTTGAGATTGTGGTCAAGCGTTAGCCCACAGTTAAAAAAAAACTCATATTTTTTTTGCCCTTTTAACTGTAAAACGTAATATTTTCTTTAGAAAAGTTGAGGTATTGGGTGCTCTTACATTGCGACAAGCAACGATACCGACGATATTTTTACTATCACCATACCAACAAACTATCGATATTATTTCCTGGTCCTGAGCTATCGATACTATGTATAGTAAAAACTATCGATGATTCAGTAACACTAATGATAACTAGTGACGTACAGTCCTCCTGGCTTTTAGGCATTTTCCTCTAATTAATCTTTTCTTTTACTTCCAGAACCTTACTAGAGAACACAGACTGGCTGGAGGAACAGCTCGGAGACGTGGACGATGACTACATCCTGTTCGACTGCCCCGGCCAGATCGAGCTATACACTCACCTGCCTGTAATGCGCCGGTTGGTAGACCAGCTGCAGAGGTGGAACTTCAGGCTGTGCGTCGTGTTCATGGTGGACTCGCAGTTTATGGTCGATGGGGCGAAGTTCCTATCAGGTCAGTGAAGTTTTTATATCCACCATCATCTGCCCCGAATAGAGCGGTGAAGAGGCGGCTGGTAGACCAGCTGCAGAGATGGAACTTCAGGCTGTGCGTCGTGTTCATGGGACTAAGTTCCTATCAGGACGCCTCAGAAACTGGGGACGAGGTGATGATGATGAAAATGGAGCTATCTATAAAAACACAAAGTTACTTACGGTTATGTAACCTGTAGCCGCCGAAAGGGTGCGCCGGCCGGCGACTCCATGAGTTCCTCCTTGTTCCTTTATAAATTGCGGGCGAAATATGAGGTTCCTTATAGTGGCCAGGTCAGATCTAGCGATCATCAGAATAAGGTGGCTGACTCATGCCCACACTGACATTGTCACGTTAGTGTGGATTTTAGAGCAGGACCGAATTTAGGGGTAAAGCAATGGACGGGGCGCTCAATCCGGCCGGTTTTTTAATGTGATAGGTGGCATACAGATGGAGGACGATTGCCGCCACCGATGGACACCAACACAAGTGGATTCACAAGTGCGATGCCAACCGTTGGACTTGTGTTTCCCCTGGATTGGTCACAATACACAGCGCAGGGTCAGCTTTTCTGTAAGGCCGTGGTATCAATCCGGTCGATCAAGCAATAGTGACGGCGCATGACGTCACTATAACTAAATCAAAGGGCATTGAACTAAAATTGAGAAATGTCAAAATGCTATAGTTTAATTTCGATGAACGTTGTAGGTAAGTAAACAAAGATGTCAAAAAGATGTTTTAGTATAATGACGTCACATCATGGCGGTCGGCGTTTGATATCACGTGACATACAGATACTAAAACCTCAATTTTGATTTTGAAAAATAAATTTTTTCTTTGGATTTCATGGGAAAATAACGTTATATTTGCATTTCCCGTGATGAAAACTATACAAGTAATATAATTTCATAATTTATTGTTGATAGATGAAAATGGCCTATTACAAAATGAAAGTCTAAAAATATGATGTCAGAATGTTCATTGATTGTTTTCTTCTTCAGGCACAATGGCGGCGCTGAGTGTGATGGTGAACTTAGAATTACCACACGTCAATATATTGACAAAGATGGATCTCCTTAGCAAATCTGCTAGAAATCAATTGGATCAGTTAGTATATTTAATTTAAATTCCGCTTTCTTTCATTTCTTATTTCTCCATACTAATATTATAAATGTGAAAGTGTCTATCTGTCCGGGATTCACGGAAAAACGGAGCGACGGATTTGACGTTATTTTTTTAGTGGAGATAGTTGAAGGGATTGAAAGTAGAAAAGGGCCGACTACGATATTTGCCGACTAACCGACTAGACACAGTCCATCCACCAGCCCATGGTCCTTCCTACCGTCTAGGCATACCGACTAACCGAGTAACATACCGACTAAGTATTAAATAAATAGTATAGGTGTTTGCCGAGAGGATGTAACCCCGAAATTGCTTAAAATAGATCCGGTTTAGCAGCTAAAAATTAAAATCGATTGGCGCCGCTAGTGTGCCCTACCCGTCACCTTAAGTCGTCATTAAGAATATGGTCCTGGGTTAATATGTTGTCTTTTATTCTAGCTACTTAGATCCAGACCCTCACATCCTGCTGGCAGACATGAGAAACGCTAAATCCAAGTGGCACGAGAAATACGCTCGGCTCACAGAAGCCATTGGAGAAGTGGTCGAGAACTTCAGCCTGGTGCGGTTCTGCCCGTTGGACATTCGCAGCGAAGACAGCATCGACGGTGTACTCCTCACGGTAGACAATATTATCCAGTATGGGGAGGATGCAGATGTGAGAATCAGGGACTTTGAGGAGCCAGACCCTGATGATGATGATGATTAAAGATTTTGTTTTAAAATATTACGTTTTATTCTAGATAGGGGCCCATCCTCACTTTGTTGGACATTGGTTTCAAGCTGTACTCATAGATGGCGCTATGCATCCATTACATCGCGCAAGGGATTAGGGATGTGGCTAAAGTCCAAGGGCTTAGGGCTGTCAACTAACTTACTAGGTTGGCGCACCAACCCAAAGTGAGCCTCCCACCCAAAGGAGGGGTCGGTCCGCGATTTATAATAAGTTATTTAAAAGTAAAATTAAGTATGTTGGTAAAAATTATTAACTCAGGCTATACCAATACGATTTTTTGGTCAATCAGTTTCTTCAGTGTTTCTCATAATAATTAATAAAATTATAAATTTAATAATATTTTATTTTGTTACTATCCATCGTCTTTCAATACTTGTGTGTGACCTATTTAACAGATTACCCCTAAATTATACCTAGTTCGATTTAAATCAATAAACATTTCATTTCATGAATTTATTTTATTAATCATATACAAATATTGTCTATGATGTCTAAAATTAAAATTTAGATTTTACTTGTATAATAAAATTATACAATGAACAGTTGTATTCAAACTACCTATTATAATATTATATTAGATATTACTAATTTTCTAATTTAATCCAGCAATAAGTAAGAAACAAAAAGCAAGAGGAAAGTAAACATAAATATAACAATTTATTTAACAATATAATAATTGGAATAAAGCTGTTGATTACATAAGGCAAACTGAACAAAATTCCAACTATGGATTATTTATTTCCTACAATTTATTTAAATTTATTCTTTAGCTATTTTACAAATCAATGTTTTACATTAATGGGTCTCTAAAATGATGTCCGAACCGTAAGGGATACCGTGCATGCCAATAGTCTCCCTACTATGGTCACTAATATGCTATAGCAGGAAAATGGACCTCGGGCTCCCAAGCGACGACAGCTTTTGACACAGCCGGGAATGACATGGAAATGACAATACAATGACAGAAATAAGTTATAGCCGTATTATCTTTGTTTTATCATCAATTAATGCTAATCGTCGAATCAGATTCAACTATATTTATCAAACAATATATTATTATGTGCTTTTACATAAGTTTGTAACAGTATAAAAGGAAGTTTACTTATTCAAGTCTTAAGTTTGGGCAGTTGGCAACCATGATTTTAAATAATTCATGATGAATGTTATTGTTTTTACTTTAATATTTAACTTAAAATATCTCAATTAAGCCATACTTATTTATTAAACTAAACTTAATTAGAAAATTCAATCTATTCTCCACAAGTCTATTGAAATATTACTTTTAAAATACATGACCAAAACCTTGAAATTAGCAGTGATTATTGAAATTAAAAAAGCAAATTTTAAATTGTTTTAAAGTTCTAATTAGCTAGCTGAAACGCGATCATTTAATCGTCATTGTACTCTGTTTATGAAAGTCTGGAATAAACACGACGTTTTCTGGTCACACATAGAATTGCCAGTTCTTATTGTTGGGAGAAATAATTACTATGTTTTTCATTTCATTAAATACTACGTCTACATCGTCATCGTCTAAATCGTTGATGTCTACGAGAGAAGACAAAAAAAAAAACACTTTTTTTTTCACCAATCACCAAGTCCACTTTGCAACACAATTCCCATACAGCGTGGGTTCGTCCTCATAGCGAGAGGAAACCATTCAGGCAATTAAAAAAAAAACACTTAATTTTTCCACCAAGTCAACAGCGCAGCTCGCCTAGAGCGCGGGCTCGTCCTCGTAGGTGTCGTAGGGGAAGGCGAGGTAGTCGGTGACGCTGAACACGTAGGCCTGGCAGCCGAACGCCAGCAGCGCGCCGTGCGGCACCAGCGCCGAGCCCTCCCACGCGCCCGCGCTGGCGCGCGCCGCGCCGCAGCGGCACGCCTCCTCCGCCGCCGGCGGCGCTGTCAGCGACCCGTTGATTCTATGGAAAACAGGTAACCGACTGACCGGATGGCGCAATTGGTAGTGACCCTGCCTCTTACGCCAAAGGTCGTGGGTTCGATCCCCACCCTGGACAAACATTCGTGCGATGACACTTGTGTTTGTTCAGTGTCTGGGTGTAATATATGTATTTAAGTATATATTTGTGTTCCTCTGTTGTCTGATATCTGTAACACAAGTGCTTAAGCTACTTAGTACAGAATCAGGTCAATGTATGAGATGTTGTGAGAATTATTATTATTATTATTATTATAACATATTCGTAAGTGTGCATGTTTGAAATGAAATGAAAATTGTTTATTCAATTTAGGTCCATACAGAACACTTATGAATGTCAACATGTATACCACTGGTTCGGAGTGTAGTTTTCTGCCAAGAAGACACCAGCAAGAAACTCAGCAGTTACTCTTTTAAAAAAAAATGTTTTACAAAATGTCACCATTAACTTAAAATATAATACAATTTTTGTGTTACTAATATGTCCCTAAATTATTGTCATTCAAAAAATTTCTATTTTATAAAAGCCTTTCTTCATTAAACAGTTTTTTATATGTGTGGGCAAGTCAATAATAATCTGAGGTAATTTATTAAACATTTTTATGCTTAACGCTATGAACTGCCAACCTTATGGAGCCTTATATTTGGTAAGTATTCACGGGTAAACGGCTGGATAAATTTTGGTAAAATTTGGTATGCAGGAAGAGTGGAGGCGGAGGACACTTAACTAATCGAAAAAGTTCTGAGCTCGGGCAGTCACATGGTTGTAGCTTTCAATTGTCAAACGCACTTCGCGCGACAAGCTCGAGTCCTCCACAAGCTGTGTCTTTGGGCTGAAAGTTATGACGATGCCTGGCAGGTAGCTGACGACGGTGCACCAGGTCCTCCAGCGAGTGGGCTGAAAGCGATGATGCCGTATCTCCTGGCAGGTGGTTGGCAACGTTACAGCAGGTCCTCCAGCGCGGCCGGGCTCAGGTTCCCAGATGTGACAAGCTGTGTTTCTGGGCTGAAAGCGATGATGCCGTGCCTTCTGGCCAGGCCTGGAGCTAAACCAGGCGTGTGGTCTAGCTCGAGTCCTCCACTTGTGACCAGCTATGTGTCTTTGGGCTGAATGCGATGATGCCGTGTCTCCTGGCCAGGCTTGGAGCTAAACCAGGCGTGTGGTCTAGCTCGAGTCCTCCACTTGTGACCAGCTATGTGTCTTTGGGCTGAATGCGATGATGCCGTGTCTCCTGGCCAGGCTTGGAGCTAAACCAGGCGTGTGGTCTAGCTCGAGTCCTCCACTTGTGACCAGCTATGTGTCTTTGGGCTGAATGCGATGATGCCGTGTCTCCTGGCCAGACCTGGAACTAGACCAGGCATGTTGCCTAGTTTGAATCCTCCTCATGTGACAAGCTGTCTCTGGGCTGCAAGCGAGGTTGCCGTACCTCCTGGCGGGCGGCTGGCGCCGCTGCAGCAGCTCCTCGAGCGCGTGCAGGCGCTGGCCGGGCTTGGATCCCCGCATGTGACAAGCTGTGTCTCTGGGCTACAAGCGAGGATGCCGTACCTCCTGGCGGGCGGCTGGCGCCGCTGCAGCAGCTCCTCGAGCGCGTGCAGGCGCTGGCCGGGCTTGGATCCCGCATGTGACAAGCTGTGTCTCTGGGCTACAAGCGAGGATGCCGTACCTCCTGGCGGGCGGCTGGCGCCGCTGCAGCAGCTCCTCGAGCGCGTGCAGGCGCTGGCCGGGCTTGGATCCCCGCATGTGACAAGCTGTCTCTGGGCTACAAGCGAGGATGCCGTACCTCCTGGCGGGCGGCTGGCGCCGCTGCAGCAGCTCCTCGAGCGCGTGCAGGCGCTGGCCGGGCTTGGATCCCCGCATGTGACAAGCTGTCTCTGGGCTACAAGCGAGGATGCCGTACCTCCTGGCGGGCGGCTGGCGCCGCTGCAGCAGCTCCTCGAGCGCGTGCAGGCGCTGGCCGGGCTTGGATCCCCGCATGTGACAAGCTGTCTCTGGGCTACAAGCGAGGATGCCGTACCTCCTGGCGGGCGGCTGGCGCCGCTGCAGCAGCTCCTCGAGCGCGTGCAGGCGCTGGCCAGGCTCGGGCTCGCGCGGCGTGAGGTCGCAGGCGTACAGAACGCCGTTCACCACCGTGCCCCACTCCGAGTAGTTGATCAGCTCGAAGTGACGCGTCACCTGCAGGAACACGATGAGGGCTATTAGAAATAAAAAATCCGGTAAATGGTGTTATGCAGGCGTCGAAGATAGGGCCGTGATCTCGGTGTCCTGGGTTCGATTACTGGGTCGAGCAAAGGGTATGAATTTTTCGAACATAGCTCGAGCGGATTGTGTTCACCATTCCTCATTTGGCGCGTGGTGATTAAGCCTGATCCCATCATAGTAGCAATGACTTGATTTCTGTGATGGAGGCCTTTGCTCTGCAGTGGGACAGTATATAGGCTGATACTGTAGGCGTCGAAGGGTCAGGTACGAAAAGGGAGAGTTTTAATAAAAAAAAAACACTACATAACAAAATAGGAAGGAGGACTCACACACAGTTTTGTTCCTTTATGTAACATAATGACAACCTTGCGGTTCTCTTGATCTTATCGGGGTGTTGGAAAACATCTTGAGTGAGTAAATGTTTTGGATAGTTACTCAAATTGTCTATAGATACTTACAATTATTGTTGAGTAATGATTCTGTCTGCATGTGTTTACCATATCATCTAGTTAGTATAGTCCCCTTGCTTCAAGTTGTAATAAACTTTCCAAATTCTAAATCATGGGTCAATTCACTACATTACAAGTGGATCGATGACATGGTGAAATCGCGCCAGCACCTAGGAAACATTATTAAGTGATAGTTGACAGACGAGCCTATGGACACCCGCTACACCAGGTGGAGTCACAAGTACGCTATATAATAATAATAATTCTCACAACATCTCATACGTTAACCTGATTCCGTACTAAGTAGCTTAAGCACTTGTGTTACAGATATCAGACAACAGAGGAACACAAATATATACTTAAATACATATATTACAGCCAGACACCGAACAAACACAAGTGTTCATCGCACGAATTTTTGTCCAGGGTGGGGATCGAACCCACGACCTTTGGCGTAAGAGGCAGGGTCACTACCAATTGCGCCATCCGGTCAGTCACTCCTATATACCCTCCCGAATTGGGCCTCATTCACGCATCGAAACACAGCCAAGATAAAATGCTTCACGACGGTTTTCTGTGAACATGCGACACAGGACCTTCATTTTGCAGATACTTGATATCCAGCTGTGGACGTTAATGGCTGCAAAAGATGAGCATTATGCGGCGTGTCGTATCGATCTGTATCACTCCGGCCGGTGGCTCTCCCACGGTCACGTTGCAGTACCGTAAGCCATGTAGGTGCTTAGAATCGGATCCAAGCTGAAGATACTCGGGGGAAGCCTTTAAGAAGACGCCCACAGATGGTCTCTTAGCTGAGCAGATCGTCACCTCGTCCATGAAGATGGTGGCGTGGTGCGGCGAGGCGTGGCGGCAGGTGGGCGCCAGGCGCACGTCGCAGGCGCTGTCCGTGCCCACCGTCAGCGACGAGCGCCGCATCGCGATCGGCGGGCCCACCACGTCGCCGTTGCTGCAACAGGTCAAACCATATTCCATAGGATTACTTAGACGAGGGGCATGCTAAAAGTTTTTAGATAATCTTTACTTAATAGTTTAGTCCCCTAGATGGCGCTGTAGTCAATTTAACGTGACGTCATGTCGCCTATAACCAGAAGACAATCAAGACATACATTGGAGTTGCAAACGTCCAAAGGCTGCGGTAATCGCTTACCATCAGGCGAGCCGCACGCTTGTTTGCCGCCGACGTAGTATTAAAAAAAAGAAGACGCTTCTAACGACACCTCATTTGTTCAAATATGATAACTAGTTTAAAAGTTATGAGGGAACAGATGAACAATCATATATACATACATACAGGTCAAAATCATAACCCTCCTTTTTGCTTCGCCGTAGTCGGGTAATAATGTGCATATCCTACCTCATCCACCATATTCCCCTGACTTAGCTCCTTGCGATTTTTACCTATTCCCTAAAATTTTAAAGATACATTACCTATCTGCCTATAGTTTGGAAATTTCAGAGGTATCTGAAAAATGATGACCTTTATTTACTACAGGAAAATCTATTACGAGCCATAAGAATAGATAATTAATTAATTCCATACAAATGGCTACTAAGATGTGACGTTACACCTAAGTATTTTGTATGCATTTCATTTGAATTTTGTATGGTAGCTATATCAAATGTTTCGTTTATGTCAATGGTTCTATTATAATAGTTGATGCAAATTGTATGGGTTATTCAATGGTATAATTATTTTTTTGAAATTAAAATGGACTTGCCCATGAATTTTTGAACGACCATAAAACCGGCTATACGTTATATTTTTACCCGACTACGGCAAAGCAAAAGGAGGGTTATGATTATGACAGGCTACAAATCATAACCCTCCTAAATAAATCAGATGAATATACATACATATGTATGTTCATCTGTTTCCACGTAACTTCTAAACTAGTTAATTGAGATTTTTTACTATTGATACATATTTACCTTTATTTTGATAAAATATTTTGTAAAATCAGATACCCTTGTTACGCTCGCCTAATCTATGGAGATCGCTGCATTCGCCTTAATAAACATTGCACACGGCCGCGGCGCAGCGTCAGCAGAACGTGCGTGCATGACGAAATCTGACTTTCATCGTTGATTGCCAATATTTCAAAATCAAAAGGATTGCACCACCCTCCCCTCTTCTATCTAATGTCCTTTACCTGAAGGTTGTCTGGTAGAGATCGCTCCCAGCGATAAGACCGCCTAAATTGTACATTGTATCTCTGTATACCTAGCTTTTAAGTTTTGTATGTTGTGCAATCATCGTCAGCCCATTTAAGTCCCCACTGCTGGGGCACGGGCCTCCCTCAATCACATGAGGTGTAATGCCATACTTACCACGCTTGGCAGACGGGTTGGCGAGGGTTTTGATATAAATGCAGAGTTTTCTTTCTCTGGGTGCTGATGATCATGCCAGCAGCTTTACCTTAGTCGCCTTTTACGACACCTCGGTAAGAGTGAGGGTGGCCTATTCTACTCTGCCGGGGACCACACGGCTCTACTCTGCCGGGGACCACACGGCAGTTGTTGTGCAATAAAGAGTATCTATCTATCTATCTATCTATTTCCTAATTATATTCGGTTCATACTTCGAGTAAATATCATTGTACTTAGATTTAATTTAAATTGTAATTTTCTTTTATAATTAAATTTTATTAAATAAATTGTTTTTTTTTTGGATCCTCCATCAGGTTCAGGTGAATATTTTATTTTATTTTATTGCATTACAAAAACCACAGCTCTTAGTGCTATTTACAAGTTAAATGAACTTAATTAAATTTAACCTACAGCCAATAATGGTTTTACATTTTGTATGTTATATTTTGTGGCCGTGTGGTCCCGGCAGAGTAGAATAGGCCACCCTCACTCTTACCGAGGTGTCGTAAAAGGCGACTAAGGTAAAGCTGCTGGCATGATCATCAGCACCCAGAGAAGGAAAACTCCGCATTTATATCAAAACCCTCGCCAACCCGTCTGCCAAGCGTGGTGAGTATGGCAATTACCCCTCATGTGATTGAGGGAGGCCCGTGCCCCAGCAGTGGGGACTTAAATGGGCTGATGATGATGATGATGATGATGATGTTATATTTTATGTCGTAGTCGGCAACCAAAAAGAAAAAATCTAAAAATGAAAAGTGAATGTTAATTTAGTGGTTGTGTGTACTCACTGGTGCGGACTGGCGCTCAAGGTCGCGCGCACGGTTGTGTCCTGCGGCGCCAGCGGCACGCGCACGCCGGCGTCGGGCGGCGGCGGGCCCCACACGCTGGCGGCGATGCGGCGCCGGTCCGCGGCCGACAGCAGCGCCGACGGCAGCGCCGCGCCGCGCGCCGCCAGCCGCGCGCCCGCCACCGCGCGCGCCACCGCCGCGCACACGCGCGCCGACGCCGGGCAGCGCGACCAGCCGCCGTGCGTCTGCTCGCCCAGCGCCACCTGCGCCCACACCCAACCGACAACCATCAGTATCAATAGCCTCCCACCCGAGCTCAACGAATGGACAACATTTCAAATTTTTAACATGTCCATATTGTTTTTTTATATGAAAGTAGACATAAAATGAACAGACCCATATTTTTTCTTTTTTCAAAATTTGTCCATTTTCATACATAAAATAATTATTGAAATTTTTTATATTCTAAATAGACGTAAGCGCCAAATGACGTCATCGGACGGCTGAATACAGCGATATTCCTTTGCTTATCATTGTTTTAATGAAAAAAAGGTACTACTGTCAAAGGTAAATAATACTAGTGTCAACATTGTCAACGTCATTCATACATTCAACGTTGACAAGTTGTCTTTTTTTTTGACAGTTACATGTCATGAGTTTGGCATTACGTAAATTTAAAACTATAATGTGCTAAGCAAAGAAATATTTTACATTCTGCCGTCCGATGACGTCATCTTACGTTTTTTAGTTTTTGATTTTTTTCTCAGTAAATAAGCAATATAAAAAATGAATAAATCGGGATACTTTACTCGGGATACCTTTTAAGATTGTTACAGATTGCTCAGCATTCGAGATGACATTGAGAAAGAAAGACCTGGTTACCAGAGTAGCACGCTGGGTACTATTATTGCAAGATTATGATTATACTGTTGAACACAGATCAGGGACCAGAATGAGACATGTAGACGCCTTAAGTCGAATTAACTACACTGGAGTAATAACAAGGGACCTGCATGAACAGATAAAAAAAAGCACATGAAAATGATGAATGATTGAAAGCTATTATTGAAATAGTTCAAGAAAAACCATATGAAGATTATTTTGTAGAAAATGGAGTACTCTAGAAATCTCAGCAGAGGTTACTGGTTATACCAAAAGATATGGAAAATTATATTATCCGTAGAGCACATAGTATTGGCCACTTTGGAAAAAGGAAGATGATTGATTACATAAGTAAAGACTACTTCGTAAAAGATCTAGTAAAGAAGATTGAGGACTTTATTCTAACCTGCATACCATGCATTTTAGCTTTTTTTACCAAAAGGGAGCGTAAACAAGAAGGTTTCCTTAACCCTATAGACAAGGAAGGAATACCATTGTCGACGCTACACATAGATCATATAGGGTCGCTGTCTGAAACTAAGAAGTTATATAATTATATCCTGACTGTTGTCGATGCTTTCACCAAATTTGTGTGGATTTTTCCTGTGAAAAGTACCACCACCAGAGAAACATTGGATAAACTCAAGACTCATCAGCAGCGTTTTAGTAACCCTGCTAGAATCATAACTGATAGAGGTACGGCCTTTACAAGTAACGACTTTAAAGAATATTGTGATAATGAAAACATTCAGCATGTGACTATCACAACCGGTATTCCACGAGGAAATGGTCAAGTTGAGAGGATACATAGGATTATTGTATCTGTACTTACCAAGCTATGCATAGAAGCACCTGGAAATTGGTATAAACATGTTAGCAAACTTCAAAGAGCCATAAATGGTACTTATCAGAGGAGTATTTCAACGACACCATTTGAGCTGATGGTTGGCACCAAAATTAAAATGAAGGAGGACTTCCAAATATTACAATTACTTCAAGAAGAAAGCAGCGAACAATATCAAAATCAGAGAGAAGATTTGAGAGAAGCTGCTAGATCCCAAATATCAAAAATTCAAGAAGAGAATCAAAGATATTATAATAAGAGAAGGAAACAAAGTAGGAAATATCAAGTAGGTGACCTAGTAGCTATAAAAAGGACGCAGTACAGTACTCATGCTAAATTAAAACCCAAGTTTCTAGGGCCATATAGTAGGGTAGTAGGTGTTAAGGGTATGGACCGTTATGAGGTGGCTAAGGTACATAACGGGGTAGAGAGACCTAGCAATACATCCAGTTCCGCAGATCACATGAAACCATGGCCTAGGAACCCTGACTGATCTCCTATTTATTATTTTGTGTATACCTAATGATAAGTGATAATAAGGTGCTAGTTTTAAGTGTGTTTTATTTTTAAAGTCGATAATGATGTTATTTTAAGAGTAAGATTTTAGATGTTTATATAACATAGTTTTTAAACCATTTGCTAAAAGTTGTTTAATTAGTATTTAATAATTTTGTCAGAGTGAAAGATGATTATGACTGATAAGACTGAGGACAGTCTGATTTCAAGACGGGCGGATGTGGGAAACGGAACCTAGGTAAGAATGAGATGGATGAATTGGATGGATGGATGGATAGTAATACTAACGTGTGAAAGGTACAGAAAGAATGACGTAGATGAGCGAGTTTGTAAGGTGATCAGAAAGTATGATGTATAAAAGAGATAGAACACGTCACCGGTGTGACGTAGGAAGATGGCGAGTTCTGTGGAGGCGGTGAAGATGAGTGTACGCAAAAGTTTAAAATAAAGCAGTAATTGGAGAAAAGTAAAAGGTTTTATTTCGCTCACAATCCCACATATATATTTTACAATGTGTCCATCAAGCTCTCTCATATGATACATACCCCACTTGAACTCGTAGCATCAATTTAAAATTTCAAAATTTGAAATTGAAATGTGTTGTAATGTAGCCTCTATGTTAAATAGGTACTGGCTATATTTCTATTAGTTTAATTGATATTCCATTTACTATTTTGTATCTAGACTTTTATTTTTCTATTGTCACGTCTTCCT
>JADPWL010001421.1:0-12035 GCA_019059595.1 Marasmia exigua | reverse complement strand
CTTGTCTTCTGATTTATACATTGCAAACTAATTTACTAACTTAGCCACGAAATTTGTAACTCATTACCATATTACGTTTTACAGCTTCAATACAAGCTCCTCAAAAACTATGTATTCAAGCTTCAATACTCAACATCATATATTATAACTTAACATGTAAAATAATATTTCATATTCTTTTATCGTGAAAATAGCCACTATACGATTTGGCGCGAGTGCGCGAAATGACAGCAACCGGCCATTTGCACCAATCAGAGAGCGCTATTCGATACTTGTGCCGAAGCCCTTATTTTCTTTTTCTTTTAATCACGTAATTATACGTGTTAATGTTTATTAATTACTTTCTATAGATGATTGTACTTGTTACACATATTAATACACAAATTGATTTGCATAAATCAATGGTTTTACTATGACTGTCCTTAATAGTTCTTCTTCTTCTTCATATTTGCGTATAATGACCGGTTGAGTCCAAAGCTGGGCTTTGGAGCCCAGGGTACGCTTTGATCATGATTCAGGATTTGGGGAGCCTAGTAATTACAATGAAGCGACTGCCGTCTGACCTTCGCAACCCTTTGACAGAGGAACAAGACCAACTGAATCATGGTTACACGCTTCTGAAACTATCCCAAACGAGCAGGTTTCCTCACGATGTTTTCCTTCACCGCCGAGGTATATATAGAAATATGCACATAGATTTGAAAAATCTAGAGAAATCGACCCTCCGCATGGAGGGCGCGTTCTAGACCACTAGGCTACCATCGCTCTGGCTGACTTTCCTTAATAGTTCATGTGTAATACATAATAATAATATGAGGGTATTTGACTAAGCTCGATATTTTACAAAATATAAATATTTTATCAAAATATAGGTAAATATGTGTGAATAGCAAAAATTCTCAATTAAAAATATAACGTCTAGCCGGTTTTATGGTCATTCAAAGATTCATGGGCAAGTCCATTTTAAAAGTATGAAATTTTTAAAAAATGGTTATTCCATTGAATAACTCATATAATTTACGCCAACTATTATAATGGAACCATTGACATAAACGAAACATTTGATATAGCTACCATACAAAATTCAAATGAAATGCATACAAAATACTGTCGTGTGACGTCACATCTCTGTAGCCATTTGTATAGAGCGTTTTGGGTTTGCCCAAAATAATGTGATTTTAAAGTTGTGATATCTCAGGTAGTTTAAATGAGAATCAAGTAATTCTTTCAACGATGTTTCTATCATTGAGAGGTCTTTTGATTACACAAATGAAAAAAAATTAGTCAAATACCGTTTTGATGACAATTTTAGGTACATTTAACAATCGATTAATGTAGGATGAGTTACATTTTATTCATACTAAATTATGCCATTAGAGGCTAATATTCTTACTATTTTGGTGTCATATATTAATACTTTAGAAGCTTGCTATTTGAATGCATACCACAAATTTAGATGCTAAAAAATAACCACTATGCTGAGTTATATTTACAGTGGCTTACATATAAGATAACTAGTGTCTGAGATACTATTATTAAGACGCGCATTGGTTGTGGCCGACTTAGTAATTTAGAAGGTAACATATATTTTCTGAGGCGAATAATGCTATTAAAAAGAAGCTTGTTTAATTAGTACCCAAATAAAATTGCGCGCAAAAATGGGAAAACGCACTCGTACCGAAACAAATATACGAGAGCATCGCCAAAAAGTTCAAAAAATTAGAACGAAAGTTGTTGCGCGCCCGACGTATACAAAAGAATCGAGTACCTTCGCCGCGAAAAAGATTATCGTCGACTTCGTCCTCCGGATCGTTTTCATCAAGCTCATCGAGTTCTCCGACGTCTCCACCGCCTGCAAATATGCTACGAATTGAAGGTTAGTTCGCGTGTTTAGTTACGCAGTGATTTTATTGTCTTGGTGCTAATTGAAACAGTACTAACAATTTACTGGAAATATAATTTTTAGCTATAGTATCACGTACACATTAGTGCTGCGGGCAGTATAGGGGCTGTCACTTCACTAAATGTAACGTGTCCGCTATTATTCAAATGATAATGCGGCCAGTTTTTGGCACTGAAACTTTGTCATTTAAATATCAACTCATCATCATCATCAGCCCATTTAAGTCCCCACTGCTGGGGCACGGGCCTCCCTCAATCACATGAGGGGTAATTGCCATACTCACCACGCTTGGCAGACGGGTTGGCGAGGGTTTTGATATAAATGCAGAGTTTTCCTTCTCTGGATGCTGATGATCATGACACCAATGGGACTACCCCTGTGGGCGGGCGCATCCTGGGAGGGCGGAAATCGGTGCGGACTGGGAACAGAGTCCGCACAACCCTCTCCAGGAGCTCCGGTTGGAGGGTCTCAGTGACCGGGGGCCGATGGGGCGCAATTTATTACGCGCCGCCTTGTACGGCCGCCCCCAAGGGTCTCGATCCAGACCCTCCAACATTTCCGCCCAAGGCGGCGTCCTTGGCTCTGCCAATGGCGTGTTTTAGGGCCCCGCGCGCCTCTTTGAAGACCTCATAGAGGCGGTCCTCGTTTGCGGGGTCTCTACGCCGACGCCGCCTTGCCCTTTGACAGGCTCTTCTGGCCCTCCGGCAGGTGGCCGACAGAGTCTCTATTTCTGCCGACCACCAATACACCGCGTGACGCGGACCCGGGCGGCGTGACCGAAGCATGCTCGCGTCGCATATCTCGGTCAGAGCGCTACGGAGTGTGGACGCGGTGATGTCCACGTCGTCTTCGTCCAAGACTGGGAAGGACCAGTCCTGGACGAACGCCGCCTCCTTGGCCTTCTCCTTATCCAGTTTCGTGAGCGCCCAGCGCGGAAAAGGAGAAGGCCTGCGCATGGGGTTGCTAGACCCCGGCGCGCCGCCGACCCCGTAGCGGATGTACCGGTGGTCGGACAGCGATTCGGAGTCGTCACCCTCCAGTCGGTGCGTGCGGCTACGGACGGGGTGGCGAAGGTGGCGTCAACCACCGAGCCTCCATTTCGCCGCACGCACGTGTGGGTCGAGCCCCTGTTTACGATGGCGAGGCCGACCGCTATCGCCCACTGTGGCAGGGTTCGACCTCGCGCATCTGTTGCCGGGTTCCCCCACGCGATAGACTTCGCATTAAGTTCCCCGGCAACAATCACTGGGCGCGGTGCCAAGCGACCCAAAACCGCACCCAGGATGTTTAAATAGGCCTCAAATTCGGCGAGTGGCCGGTTGGGCGAAAAATAGGTGGCGACGACGGCCAAGTCGTCCCAACCTGCGACAACCAAACCTGACCCCCTCTCCACGAGTGAGAGGGGGGGAAAAGGTGAGGATGGCCGCGTTGCGTTGTCCGGCCGTAGCCATCATTCGGACATAGCACCCCCCTCCTCATCTTGCGCCGCTGGGGGAGTCCCAGGGGCGGCAGCAGCAGCCGGCCGAGTGGAAGCCGGCTGCTGTTTTCCCTTCTTGGGCTGAGGGCGGCAGCTCTTCCCCCCCCATGACGTGCTCCGCTGGCCGGCCAGATGCGGCACAAACATCTGGCCGGCTTTGTGCCCCTCTTGTCTGCACCGGAAGCACAGGTGTGTGCGGACCACGTCAGAGGGGCAGAGGGCCGAGGCATGTCCGATGCAGAGGCACTTGAAGCACCGAAGTGGTCGGTCTTCAAGTGCCCGGACTGCAGCCGAACTCCAGCCGACCAACAGGCGGCCGGCCGAGAGGATTGCCTTGGCAGCGGAGATGGGCAGCGTGAGCCGAATTTGGCCCAGGCCCAGTCGTCCGCTGCGTACCTCACCAGTTTTGATGGCTGCTACTTCGCAGCCACCAACTTCCGCCGCTCTAGCGACCACGTCCTCCTTGGTGACAGAGTCATCAAGTTCCGTCACCAGGAGTGTCGTGCAGCGGACGGGGCGCCTCACATGGGCCACATCCGCTAGCGCCTCGCGGATTTTGGCCGCGAGGGCGTCGGCAGCCGGACCACTAGTCGCGCCAGAGAGCTCTAATTTTCGAGCTCCCGTGATGGTGTGTCGACAGCGCAGCGTATGTAGGCCTAGGGACTTGGCGTCCCCTATGGCCTGGCGAGCCTTCGTCAGAATCGACGGGTAGGTCTCGCCCTTCGCTGCAGCCTCAGCCGTCAAAGTGACAATGACGGCCGAGGACTTCGGCATCACCAATCTTCTCGGGGCAGCGGCGGTGGAAGGCCCGTTCGTAGAAGAAGAAGAGGAGACGGCGGCGGCTTTCTTCTTCCTCTTCTTATTTTTCTTCCCTCCTGTTAGCCCTACCTGTTCAGAGGGGAGGGCTTTTGATGCGACGGCAGACTGGGATTGCGCCGCTTTCTTCGCCTTCTTCCCTTTCTTCTTTTCCCCCACCGTCTGCCACCCCTCGTTCGCGGGTGTGCTTGACGGCAGGAAGGCGTCATCCGCCCACAAAGTGGAGGCCACCGGTGCTGGACGGGTGGGCTGAGCCACCGGACTGCGAGACGCCGCTCCAGCTGCTGTGACGGAGGCGAAACTCCGTGCGCGCGTGACAGGGCCGGGAGTGGGAGCGGGCGTGGGCTTAGTAGATTTACCCACGCCTTTACCCTTCTTCGACGGAGGTGGAGGAGGGGGCACAGAAGCCAATGGGCAAGCCCCAGCTTCCCGACGTCGGTCCGCTGCGAGAGGAGGGCGCAATCTCGGCTCAGGGAGAAGTCGTGCCTCCAGCCCCGCGATTAAGGAGCGGATAAAATTCCGCTCCTGCATTCTCTCCGCGTGAAGGGCTTCTCTGAGCCTCTCCTCTACTATGGAGGCGACCCGCATCTCCAAGATGGCCTCTTCATCTTTTGGCACAGTTCTTTGTGCCACTACCTTCGGGGCCACCTTCTGGGACTGAGTCTTCCTCTCAGGGTGGCGGGGTGAAAACTCCGGAGGGCTGACTGATTGGGCCTTGGCCACCTCTGAGCGCTAGGAGCTCCGCAATAACAACCGCCAGCTCCTCAGACAGCCGCCGCACTGTCGCTTGGAGGGCGATTGTTTCTTGTGTTGCCGAACGTTTGGCCATTTCGGCCGTTACCGCAAGAAGAGAGCAAGTGCGGTCTTTTAATGTCTCCCTTCAAGTTCTGAGATTTGCGGGACACCCCAAGAATTTGAGAGGCATCCTCCTCGGCGCACTGTTCAAGGTCGGCCACCGACATGTCCGAATAATCCAGAACAGGAGCCGCCCCGTAGCCATGCTTGGCACGGTATTCGCGAGTGGCTTTCTCCTGCTCTAGAATGTCCTTTTCGTGCTGGGCTTTTGTCTCGGCCTTCAAAGCCTCAGCCGCCGCCCTCCTGCTCTCAGCCAGTCCGATTTACATTCCGGTTGATACAGGCCGTCCTGGACCCGCACGCTTAGGCTGCTTTCGGGGCGATTTAGTACTGCAATCGGATGCAGAGTCCTCCGATTGCGAGCCTCCTTTCACAGACAGTTTGTAGGCTTTAGAAACCTCTCGCGCATACCCGATGCATCACTATAGACAGAGTCTGTGTCCGACCCCTTTAGTGTCACCGTTTCAGAGTCAGAGACACCTAATTCACCCTGCCGGAAAAATTTGCTTCCGCCAGGGGTTTTTGTCCTGTCCGGTTTAGGCTTTTGCTCCGATGAGAGCGTAGCCTTCCGCAGGACCACGCTGCAAGGCGTCCATCCTGCCGTCACGTCCTGTTTGTCCAACGTAGTTGGGAATATTTCGTCGTCCATTTCCATGCCAGTGTTGTTAGTGTCGACGCCGACCATCGGGGCCGCCGCCACCACTGCCAGATCGACAGTAACCAAATCGCTTGCAGATTCGAGTTCCTTATTTCTTATCATTATTTCTATTAGGAACTGAAGATATTTATCAGGATTTGAAGTGAAAATTGTTAGATTTTACTTATAAAATTTAAGTAGTTTTTATGAGACAAAGTGAAAATGTATGGTTTTTTTATTTGAAATTGTACATTATTATTTTTCCTTTAAAAGTATTGTGTATTTATCAGAGTGAAAAATATTCTGCTCGAGCTGCGTGTGCTGCGCGCCCTGCACCCCGCCCCGCGCGCCATCTACCTGTAGGGCAAACCTAACCTTGCGGTTAGGTTCGGTCGGATAAAACCAAACTACTGAGTTAGCTTAGGTTCGGTCAAGCCTAACCTAACTTCTTAGAAAAATTAACATTTTTTTTTCTAAAATGTTATATATTGCAGAAAATGTTTAACCTAGCTCTGTATCGATAGGTTAAGTCAGATCGAACCTAACCTTGCGGTTAGGTTCGGTCGGAGAAAACCAAACTACTGAGTTAGCTTAGGTTCGGTCAAACCTAACCTAACTTAGAATTTTTTTTTTTCTATAATGTTATATATTGCAGAAAATGTTTATTATATATTGCAGAAAATGTTTAACCTAGCTCTGTATCGATAGGTTAAGTCAGATCAAACCTAACCTTGCGGTTAGGTTCGGTCGGAGAAAACCAAACTACTGAGTTAGCTTAGGTTCGGTCAAACCTAACCTAACTTAGAAAAATATTTTTTTTTTCTAAAATGTTATATATTGCAGAAAATGTTTATTATATATTGCAGAAAATGTTTAACCTAGCTCTGTATCGATAGGTTAAGTCAGATCAAACCTAACCTTGCGGTTAGGTTCGGTCGGAGAAAACCAAACTACTGAGTTAGCTTAGGTTCGGTCAAACCTAACCTAACTTCTTAGAAAAATTAAAAAAATATATTATTTAAAATATGTTATATATTGCAGAAAATGTTTAACCTAACTCTGTATACACTCGCGAGCAAAAGTTTGGAATCACTTACTTGAAATTGGTTTTGCGCAATCTTGCTTAGTAAATAAATTTTTAATAATTTAAAAAATGACATCATTTTGAAGGTTCAACTGTCCACTTTAAATTGATACCAAATTCATTCAAATGGAGACATTAGTTGTGGAGCTATCCCGGATTAAGCGAAGGAGGTAGGAAAACAAGGAAATATGGAAAAATAATGAATGAATAAAACAACAAAAATTTATTAATAAACATTTATTTAGCTTTAAAATTAAGTGTCAATACTTTGTATTCCCTCCCCTCGCCCTAATAACTGCTCTAAGAAGATTCTTCATAGACCTGATCAGCTTCTGAATTGATTCTTGTGGAATACCTTCCCACTCCTCAATCAACGCCGCTTTCAGCGCATTCAGACATGAAGGAGCAGGAGTTCTGGAACGAACCTTCCTCTTCAGTTCATCCCACACGTGCTCAATGGGATTCAAGTCAGGGCTGAACGCCGGCCAGTCCAATGTGGCGATACCGACTTCTTCGAGGTATTCAGTGGTCACACGGGCAGTGTGACAACGAGCGTTATCGTGCATAAGGAGGAAGTCATCACCGATATATCCCGCATAGGGAACGACATGTTCCAGCAGAATATCGGAAATGTACCGGTCTGAAGTTAGACCGCCTCCTCGTCCCCCGCCAGGCACGAAAGCAAGCTCGGTTTTACCGTCGAAGGAAATGCCGGCCCACATCATATAAGAGCCGCCCCCATAAGCTACTGTTTCAGCGAAACAGCACTGTGCAAATCGCTCCCCAGGCCACCTGTAGACCCGACCTCTTCGGTCGCTACCGTGCAAACACATCCTGCTCTCGTCGGAGAACAGGACTTGCCTCCATTGCTCAACCTCCCAATCAAGATGGGTGCGAGCAAATTGAAGGCGAGCTTGTCGGTGAGCTGCCGTGAGTTTCGGGCCTGTGGCAGGCCTTTTTGGAGTCAGATTCGCTTGCTTGAGTCGTCGACGAACTGTCCACTCGCTGGCTGCTACTCCACGAACATCTCGGAGCTCCTGTTGGACATCGACACCAGTCAAATGCCGATTTCGGAGAGATGTTGACACGATAAAACGGTCATCCCTCTCCGATGTGCACCGGCGCCGTCCAGATCTTGGACTCGGGATAAAGCCACCAGTCTCCCGAAAGCGCTTGTAAACTTTCAAAACACAGGACTGGCTTATGTGGAGCCGACGAGCGACAACTCGCTGGCTGAGCCCTTCTTGCAATAGGGCTACGATTTGTGCGGCTTCTATAGATGTTGTCTCCATTGTCGTACAAGGTAAAGGGTCAAAAGTAGCAGAGATGTGTACCGGTCAACGTCTGAAAGTCGACTGATAAAGAAAATGCGATAACAGGTGCTTTTATAGGGGTCAATAGGTCGCAACTCGAGACGTATCAAACAATTGAAACACGTCTTCTTCGTTAAAACATCGCTTAATCCGGGATAGCTCCACAACTACTGGCTCGATTTGAATGAATTTGGTATAAATTTAAAGTGAACAGTTGAACCTTTAAAATGATGTCATTTTTATAATTATAAAAAAAATATTTACTAAGCAAGATCGCGCGAAACCAATTTCAAGTAAGTGATTCCAAACTTTTGCTCGCGAGTGTAGTTGAACTGGATGTGATCGTATAAGGGTCTAAAAACAACAGTACCCACTGGTAAAAGGTAAAAAAGTAGCAAACGACCCTGCATCAGAAAGCGTAAAGCAGGTTTATAGGCGGAACTATCACAGGTACCTACCGTACCACTGCATTGCAAGCAGCAATTAAATCTATGGATTCCAACAGCGAACTCACTGGTGGATTCTTCAAAACCCAACGCGAAATTCTTTACTGCACCCGTGACCCTACTGTTAGAAATACTTAAGAACTATGACGATTTGTAAGTACCGTGCATACAAAGCCTATGCAAATAAAGATCCATTAATAGCCTGTTTACCGAGATGAATATTAGCTATCTCTATTTCTTTTGCCTCGACGCCTCGGTTGGTTGAGCTCGTGTAGTTGTTGTTGACGTGTTTGGTCATGCTCCGCGTTACTCTCCGTATCTTCGTGTGTCACCACTGACATTCAATTATATTAATAGCTCGTAAAAGTAGCATACAATGTAATTGTAAATTCACGCAAATATACGCAGCGCCAATAATCTTTCTGTGGTTTCTGACGCAAATCAATGTAAATTCATGTCATCTTATCCATGACAAGTTTGAATTGTGTCAACACCGCCAATCTAGGACCAAGAGGTTATCAATCAATCACAGTTCACAGGCTAGGTAGGTAGTCAACTTCGAGGTAGTCAATCAATCATCGCATTGACATTTGACACGCAATAAATGCGGCGCCACTGCCGCTTACTTCAAAGGATATGTCAGCCCTATTGCTATGGCTGGCTTTGGAACTCCGTTGGTTCTTCAAACATTCGTTGTGACGTCACGAATTTCTTGACACTTAACAATATTTATTTTTGACCTACGTAGTTAGTATACACAGGGTGTATCTGTGAACATTTACGTCCCTTCAACCACGTGTTTTACGAATTTCGCGTTTTGTCCCGTGTACATTAATTATTTGAATTTCTGAAAGTCGTAAAACAAATGTTGTTCAGAATGGTTGATAGAACCAATGGTTAAAGGGATGTATGTAATTGTTCACAGATATACCCTGTATCCATGGTCATAGCATTTATTGCTTTCATGTACCTAGTACAACAGATCTTACAACTATTTGATAACAAGTCCTGAACATTAACTCCGCAGGAGCACTGCAATGTCAATAACATAGAGTAAGGTAATAATACTAAACTTGGTTACTATCCATTATTACAGGAATAATTAAACCACGTAAATATAGTCGAGACAATAATACTCTGTCAACATAGTACTAGTAATTGAAGTAATAGTAATCGAAGGCGCCACTGCCGCGACGCCGCTTACGTCCATAGGGCATGGTAACCCTATTGGCTAAAAAACCGCCATCAAAAACCACGAACTAAAATGTGTAAAATAATATTTTTAACACTTTATACACTTCAAATACCATTTTATAACAGTGCATTCGAGAAAAGGTGTTACCGAAGTCGGCGCCCAAAACTACTAATATTGTAGTTTAATTCAACATTCAATTATTCAAAAAAGATTAGGTGCCGACTTCGGTGGTTCTTTAAGATTGTTATTTTAAAGCAGATTTTTTTTTTGAAAAGCTTGAAAAGTAGTAGTGTATCGTTTTTAGCGGTTTTCATCAATTTTTCGCATACAAATGTTGGGTCCGCATTTGTGCATGGTTATTTAATAAATAGTATAAGTGTTTGCCGAGAGGTTGTAGCCCCGAAATTGTTAAAAATAGATCCGGTTTAGTAGCTAAAAATTAAAATAGATTGGGTTTCGCTATTGTGCCCTACCCGTCACCTTAATAACACCGCCCGACTACAACAATGTGCTTCTGCATAACAACATCAAATGATGTACAATACAATCTAGGGATTCCTAGTGAAATATGAACGAAAAGGTTTGCCAACTTGGGAGAACAAATTAAAAATGACAACCAGACTATAAAACGTAAACGAAAAGGGTTGCCAATTTGGGAGTTTTAATTCCCTAACTTTTTATTCAAAGAAAGAAACAATGTTACATAATGTGTTGTAAGAAAGACCCCCTCCCGCCCCTGTAACGCATCGTAACGTTTTACGAGACCCCTCCTCCTCCCCAAATTGCGTTACGTAATACTTGAACGCTCCCCAAATAACTAAGAAACTACTTGTGAATACAGTACTGAAAGAGTTATAATTTACCTCTTTCCGTTCAAGATTTGACCTTCAGGCGTAAACACTGGTGCAGTTTTGAAAAAGATACAAAAACATTACGTGTGCCTTTAACATCCCCCCTCAAATTTTCCCAGGATCCCATCATCAGATCCTGATATCCTTATCATGGTACCTTTCCGGGATTATCAACTTTCCAACTCTAAAAAAGAAACATCTAAATAGGTTCATAAATGACGAAGTAATCGACGAAAAAACAAAAAATATATATAGACCTACATATCGAATTGAGAACCTTCCTTATTTTTATAAAAAAATACAAAATTCAACCTCTAAAATAGAATTTAAGCCAAAGATTTACTAACCCTGCATAAATTACGAAAAAAACTTACCTTGTTATTTATTTATAGGGTTTGAAGACATTTTATAACGTCGAAACGCACTAAACACTTGATTTTCTTGGAAATCGGTATGTAGTGCCGGCGACTCGCCTGGCGAGTCCACCGAGAAACATAGGTGGCACCTGGGAATGCAGTAAGAAAATCTTAGTGGCATTGAACGTGTTAAGTAGTAGATAGTAATAGTACTAACATAAAAAACAACCACTACTAAACTAAGGAACAGTAGATTTGTAATAAGCAAAAAATCATTTGTAACTAGCACTAAATAATGAAACGACCACCAAATGCTGTACCACCAAGGTAGATAGGAACCTACTTGTTTGAGTATGAGCTGTTGATTTTAATAGGCAATTTAACAATACATAATAATTAAAGAACTGGCAGCTGATCGAGACACTTCTTTTATAACATGAATTTGTAGATATTGGCGTCACCTTCTTACCAGCTTCTTGGGTACAATCCATTCATTGAAACGCTAGATCTTGTTTAGATACATTAGGTACGGCTAAGTAATTATTGATAGGTTCCTAACTAACGTGTTTTCTAATGACAACTCTCATCCAGCTTCGGGTTGTCAGCTTATTGTGCATTTGGGTGCTAAGCTTAATGAATGTTGGTAAAATGCCAATACTACTACTAACACAATGACTCTCTTAATCAAACCCCCAAACCAACACCACTCTTTTCTCCTCTCCAGGTGAGTTAACCGAGGTGGGCAGGAAGGTGAAATGGCTCCTAGAAAGCCAGCAATGGCTCCTCCTCGTGTTGATCAGTATTGGCGACGAGACAAACACAACACTTATTTTAAGTAACACTGTGTATATTTAGAACTAAATAATATAAGTAAGTAAGTAGCATAAAAATATTGTATAAGCACATAGTACCATTACCTAACTAACTACAAACTTATAAAAATATATAGGTACACCGCGTCTTACTCCCTTATCGAGGGCATTATACTTATGGTAACAAACATTTTTAAATCAGCCTATAAACTGTCCCACTGCAGGGCAAAGGGCTCCATCATAGAAATGAAGTTATCACTACTATGATGGGATGAGGCTTAATCACCACG
>JADPWL010001420.1:0-16041 GCA_019059595.1 Marasmia exigua | reverse complement strand
ACACATCGAAGATTGACGTTAAGGTGAGATTCGACTGAATAAAGTAGACAGTTTTGTATAGTACGATGTGGCTGTACGCACAGCTGCTACTACAGGTAGGTAAGTATACATAGATACTGAAGAGAGCATGACCTGTCAAGGTAGTCGGTATGTTTGTGTTACAGCGGCCTGTTTCCAATATTTTTTCTAAAGCGGCTGTGTTCTGAATATTACAGCCACTGCTGCCCCATCAGCTAACTGTGAAGAGTCGCAACAAGAAAGTAAAAAATCCCATTCACCATTCAGCCATTCCTCTTCAGAATATACAGCTAACTGCAAGGTTGATGCTCCTGCAAGATAACCTTTTTA
Organism: Marasmia exigua; assembly: GCA_019059595.1. Taxonomy (NCBI): domain Eukaryota; kingdom Metazoa; phylum Arthropoda; class Insecta; order Lepidoptera; family Crambidae; genus Marasmia; species Marasmia exigua. Next base: position 15,693 of record JADPWL010001420.1, on the reverse strand, counting down.
ACAAGAAACAGTGTAGATATAAAGTATTTCTAACAATTACCAGCAAAACAGTTGTACCTAAGTACCTAATATAACTTATGTTCAAAATGAAAAGAATAATATACCTATGTTCAAAAAAATATGTATAAACCAAGGACGGTTTTAGTTTTGATCCTCACTTACAATGATCAAAAACCACAGAAAACCGTTTCGAAGTGTACTTAGGTACCAAACAAATGAAATCAACTTAGGTAATTATATACACCTGTGGCCTGATTGGGCTCTGTACTATAGGTAGAACTTAACTTACCCGATTCGCTTACAGAATGTGGATTAGCTCCGAAGTGAAGCAAAGTTTTTACAATGGAATAACAACCGGTTCCTTGCTGCTAATCTCATTGGCCATCCACCTTCAAAGTTTGGGTCTAATCCAGAACTCAACAACTCAATTATTTTTTCTTCATCATATTTTGTGAATATAGCATTTAATTTAGAAGCAATATTTTCCATCGTACTCACAAAGCACCCTGTCTATCTAAGTAATTTATTAAGTTATAATTATTATTTAATTTAACTAAAAAGAATGTCTTAATTGTTAAGTAGATTCCTCTGAAGATATATCTACCCACGACCTATTTTTGACACCTCTAATGATATCTATTTCAAAATTACCCTCAAAATAAGATAAAATAAATCCTCTTGTGGAAAAAAAAAGTATGCACAACGCTTGATTCGAAGAAAGAAAAAGAAATTAGATGGGCGCGGATCGATACTAGGATCAGTAAAACCTGTGAGGGAAAAGAATGGGATCAGAAATGGCGGCGCCATCTATTCACTTCTCGCTCGCTCACTATTGCGTCTATACTCGCAACCCACGAGTGCGATATAGAGGGTGTACCTACTTCTCTGTTTTTTAATAATTTAGATTCAGTTTTGCTCGAATAAAAATAACTTATTTTCCATTATTATAGGCACAGAATTATAGGTTTCGATTACGTTGTTTGACGTACCCAGGGCGGACACATCAAAGCTATACAAAAACTTTCAACATTTTTTTATTCGATTATATACTTATATTGTACACTTTGAGTTCGAAATATATGAGGAAATTGGACAGTTGTATAGCTTGACCTGTCCGCCGCTGTACATATCCATTATTAATAACTTTTAATCGAAGTTTTTAGAGGTCAACTCTCTAATGAAACTTAAACTAAAAAACTACAAATGTGGCTTATAGTTTGGCTCAACTATAATATGCGTTTTATGTTCTGGGTAAACGCTGCTATTAAGGTGGGAGGGCTAGGGAAACTAGCACGCAATGATTGATTTTTAGCTACTAAACCGGATCTATTTTAAACAATCGGGGTACACCTCTCGCTCGGCAAAAACACTTATTTGTTTAAATAAACCATGCTTAAATGTTGGCCATTTTGTACGCGACAAATGGTTCCCACGACATAAAGTGGCCTCTTTTGGCGTGATTCAATTTTCGCGTACGCGTTGGAACCCAAATGTGTGCATGGGTATTTTATATAAAATAGTATAAGTAATTGCCGAGAGGTTGTAACCCCGAAATTGTTTAAAATGAACCTTAAGGTTCTATTTAAACAATTTCGGGGTTGGGGCGCCCAACACAATGTGGTGTGGGACGATACTACGTATACCACAAAGTGATATTAATTTGGCAACGATGCAGCATATAACGATTCTGTTAGTTGTTAATTGCTGAAGTACATCAAAAATCGCAGCTTATTACGTAGATGTCGCGAATCACTCTACACTTACATTACTGTCATGAGAAGTCGTCATTATTTATTTTTCTCGATTCATGACAACAGAGCACATCTCTTAGCAATCGTGTAGCAGGATTGCGTGGAGCTTCCACCTTAAGTAGCTAACAAGTAAAATCGATTGGAGTCGCTAGTGCGCCTATGGAAGATTTATTATTGTGACCCTGTTTGTTATCGGTGGTGACGCCACCTGAGTAAACTTAGTCAACTGGACATCAGAAGGAGTCAAATAAACTAATGATTTTTAGGATAAATGTGTATTGGCACTCATTTCAATACGCATAGACTATTGTATAATTAATATAATGGACATCGCTAATTTGCGTCTGATTGCGGTAATAATAATATAATTATCGGAAGGACTGGTGACGAATCGATCTGGCCCATCGTGGCTATGAGTGTGTGAGACATACCTACTAATAGTCAATCAAATCATGCGATGGCCAAGTCGATCATTTGTTTAAACGAAAATACTTTTAATATTGGCATGATAATAATATGTAAAACTTAAGCCAGAAGAATCCTATAAGTAGAGACTAATAGATTAACCGACTTGGTATTAATGTACTCACAACTTTTAAGATGAGAGAGATGAGCTGCAAGACTTGGTTTTTACAGGATTTTTTGTTGGCTAACTTTTAGATCGTTCAGTTGCATGAATTTGTATATAAACTTGTGATGCCTTTTAAAGGCACGGCTCTGCTATGTCAAACCTGTATCCTAAAAGTCTAATGTGTGGTCACCTCGACGAGTATTTCGTCACAGGAGTTAGCATTTTTATTTGAAATAAAACAGTACATTTTGAACTGTTCGGTTTAAAGTAAATAGCTAAATATAAACGATCTATTTTAAACAAATTTAGGGGTTACATCCTCTCGCTCGGCAAACACTTATTTGTTAAATAACCATGCTTAAATGTTGGGCCCTTTTTTGACGCGAAAAATTGATTCACGACTAAAGTGGCCGCTTTTTGGCGTGAATAAATTTTTTCGCGTACGCGTTGGACCCAAAACATTTGTGCATGTTTATTTAATAGAATATTATTAAGTAATTTCCGAGAGTTGTAACCCCGAATTGTTTAAATAGAACCTAATTTTCTATTTTTTAAACAATTTCGGGGTTGGGGGTGCGCCCAACACGAATGTTGGTGGTGACGATACGTACGTAGCACAAGTGAATATATAAATTTGGCAACGATGCACATCAGTATAACGATTCTGGTTTAGTGTTAATTGTTAAGATTACATCAACAAAATCGCAGTTATTACGTAGAGGTCGCGAAATCACTCTACACTTAAAATTACTGTCCTTGTATAGTCTAATTATTATTTCTCGATTCCTACAACATAGCCATCTCTTAGCAATCGTTTAGCATGATTAGCGTGAGCTTCCACCTTAATTAGCTAACAAGTAAAATCGATTGGCTTCGCTAGTTTGCCGCTATGTGGAAGCTTTATATTGTGACCCTTTTGTTATCGGCTGTGACGCCCACATGAGTAACTTAGTCCAACCTGGCCCATCCAGAAGGACGTCAAATAAACTACTGATTAGTTAAGATAAATTGTGTATTTGGGCAATCATTTCAATACGCATAAGACTATTTTATAATTAATATAATGGACATTCGCTTAATTTGCGTCTGAATGCGTTAATAATATAATAATTCGGAAGGACTGGTGACGAATTCGATTCTGGCCCATCGTGCTATGTAGTGTGATACATACCTACTAATAGTCAAATCATGCGATGGCCAAGTCGATCTATTTGTTTAAAACGTAAAATACTTTTAATATTGGCATGATAATAATATGTAATAACTTAAGCCAGAAGATCCTATAAGTAGAGACTAAATAGATTAACCGACTTGGTATTACATGTATCTCACAACTTTTTAAGATGAGAGAGATTGAGCTGCAAGACTTGGGTTTTTTACAGGATGTTTTGATGGCTAACTTTTAGATGTTCAGTTGCATAGGAATTTGTTATATAAACTCCTTGTGATGCCTTTAAAGCACCGGCCTGCTATGTCAAACCTGTATCCTAAAAAGTCCTAATGTGTGGTCACCTCGACCGTAGTATTTCGTCACAGGAGTTAGATTTTTATTTGAAATAAAACAGTACATTTTTGATACTGTTCGGTAAAGTAATATAGCTAGTAAAAAATACTAAATGATAGTCTACAGCATTCGTCTGTTTAGCTTCTACAAGCAACGTAAATTGATTTATTTTTATCATAGTCTACTCAATTGAGGGATCACCTTTAGACGATTAAAACTTTTGAATAGTTTCCTTTACAAACTAAAGATTAAATTTACAATGGTTTAAGAACTTTTACTAACTCTTTGTCACGCCCGTATTTTAAATATTATTGTGGTTCTCACTTGAAGTGAACTTTTCGCGATCGATTGAGGGACCACCCTGATTGCTGCTTTCTATTGCTGAGTGAACAGGAGGACGGGTGACATTTTATAATATAGTTTACAAATCTTTTACTAAGAGAAGTCATTTACAGGAGTTGTGAATTTTAACTAGATTATAACATATGGGTACCTGTCAGTCATGACCGAGGGTTCACATTTAACCGAATGTAACTTTTGAGTGCCGACTTTTACAAATAAGAGGTTGAATTTACAATCGTTTGTGAGCGTTCACTAGAGCCTTACACATTCAAAAGCTTAAAATTCCAATGTGGACCCTCGATGCGGGAACGCACACAGAGAAGAAATGTGGATGTAAGAAAGAAATAGCCATAATAATGTAGCAAAAATTTTCTACGAAAAAAAAACACCTTTTCTTGAGTACTCTCCTGTTGAGGAGTTGACATTCTATCATCAGAAGAGCTACAAAATTAATACAATCAGTCGTATATACTGCTGCAGTTTTGAAAAAAGATATAAAAACATTACTTTTTACATTTATTTTGTTGTTTTAATTTGTTGTTGTTTTTATTTCTATTTCGTTTTTAATATTCCTTTTTAAATGTTTTTATGACCTATTCTTGCATACTGCTGGCAGGTGGAGGAACGATCTTATTAAGTAATATATATTTAAGTCTATATTATAATACTTATTCATATATCTATATATATTTTATACATAATATTTAGAATTTATTTTAGGTAATATTTAAGAAATATGGATTCGCCTAAAAGTACAAGTGACCAGAGCGATCATTTCCTCTCCTTTTCCTCATCCACAGAAGATAGCTTCCACTCTACTCCCATGCCGCTCTCCGATACCCTCGAAGCTACCTTCTCCGATGTTCCCAAAAATTTTAATATCGTGCATATTAATGCCCAGAGTATCCCCGCCCATTTCCCAGACATGTTGACAGCGTTTGACAACCGAAACATTCACGCCATTCTTGTCTCAGAAACCTGGCTGAACGCATGTCTTCCATCTACCTCCTACTCACTCCCCGGTTTTCAACTCCTTAGAAATGATCGCATTAACCGAGCCGGCGGCGGAATAGCAATCTATGTACGTACCCACATTCCCTGTTCAATCGTTAATGTTTCACCCCCGTCCTCGTCCTCGGATATCGCTCAACATCTCTTCATCGAACTAGAACTTTCCCATACTAAACTTCTTCTCGGAGTCTTCTACAGTCCTTCTCTGCGAGTGGATTATTTTTCCACTCTTGAGAAACTGTTAGAGGATCTGACTCCTCTTTACAGTCACACTTTGCTGATGGGAGACTTTAACACATGTCTTTTAAAAAATGATTCTCGTTCCCATCGCCTTAGATCAGTCATAGACTCGAACAACTTGAACATTCTTCCTCTTAACGCCACTCACTTTTTTCCTAACTGCACGCCCTCTTTACTAGATCTTACTATTGTATCTTCCACCGACCATGTGGCTAAGCATGGTCAATGTCCTGCCGATGCCTTTTCTTATCATGATTTATTGTATTTGTCATACAAAATCCGTCCTCCTAGATCTAAGGCGAAAATTGTCCTACAACGCAACTTTGGTGGCATGAACATAAGTGAACTACGTCATGATGCTGACAGCATCGACTGGTCCCCAGTCTATGATGCTGCTAGTGTCGATGATAAGGTTGGTGCGTTTAATTCACTTACCATTGCTCTTTTTGATAAGCACGCTCCAGTTCGCCCTGTTAAAATCAAGCACGCTCCTGCGCCTTGGCTTACTGAGGACCTCAAATCGCTTATGGATAAAAAACGCTGCGAAATCCCGCTACAAAATGGACCCGTCCGATAAGAAAAAAGAAAAATACAAGTTGCTAAGGAACCGCTGCAATAGGTTGTGTAGGGACGCTCAACGACGCCACATCCACAAATCAGTCGAAAATGGAAATCCAGCAAAGGTCTGGAAATTTCTTAAGTCAATCGGAATTGGAAGATCGCGTAGTGATTCTTTCCCAAAAGATATTAATATTAATCTTTTAAACAAGCATTTCTCTTCGTCTGCGGCCATTGATAGTGCTGTAAAAATTAACACTTTAAATCATCTGTCATCTCTTCCATTTCCGGACTACTCTCCGTTCGTCTTTAGTCAGTTACCTGATTGTGATGTTAAGAAGAACATATTGTCCATTGCATCTAACGCTGTCGGCAGCGATAGCATTAGCCGTAACATGATCTTACCCCTCCTTGACATCCTCACCCCCGTCATTACTCACATTCTTAACCACTCCTTGTCCACCAGTACTTTTCCTACTGCCTGGAAAGATGCTCAGGTCATACCACTTCCTAAGAAATCCAAGCCATCTTCTCTCTCCGATTACCGACCTATATCCATTTTACCATTCCTATCCAAAGTCCTCGAGAGAGTTATTCATCAACAGCTCAGCCGTTTCCTCTCTGAAAATCAACTCTTCAACCCGCTCCAATCCGGTTTCCGCCCAGGTCATAGTACGGTTACTGCTCTCGTCAAAATTACTGATGACATACGCCATGGTAGGGACAGCAAACATCTCACAGTACTAGCTTTGTTGGACTTTAGTAATGCTTTCAACACCGTGGATTTTGACATCCTGCTTGGCGTGTTGCGTTCTATTAACATATCTCCAACAGTGATTGACTGGTTTCATAGTTATTTGTTTGGACGCCGGCAACGAATCCGTGCTGATGATGTTATCTCTGAATGGTGTGATATTAGCACCGGTGTACCGCAGGGTGGCGTCTTGTCTCCTCTCCTCTTTGCAATTTTCATTAATAACATAACTCATAATCTTACTTCATCCTACCATCTCTATGCAGACGACCTTCAACTTTATTCGCAGGGTAGTCTTGATAACCTTACAGACGTTGTACAGATCCTAAATGCGGACTTGCACCGCATTTCGGAATGGAGCAGCTCGTTCGGCCTCAAGGTCAACCCTGCCAAAACACAGGTGATGATAGTTGGTGGCCCGAGGTTGATTGCAAGGATTGACTGGGGGTCTCTGCCAGCTGTCACTTTTGACGGAGTCCATATCTCCTATAGCAGGAAAGTTAAGAACTTGGGTGTATTTATGGACGATTGTTTATCCTGGGATGCGCAAGTGGGAGAGGTCAGTAGAAAAATGTTTGCTTCAGCGGGCGCAATAAATAGACTGCGAAATTTCTTGCCGATACCTACCAAAGTTGCTCTTGTACAGGCTTTACTTTTACCTATTCTGGATTACGCAGATTGCTGTTACCTTGACCTCAGTGAAAAACTTCTCGATAAGCTTGAGCGCCTTCAAAACTTCTGCATCCGCATCATTTTTGGCCTACGCAAATATGACCATGTCTCTGAGTTCCGTGCACAGCTTAACTGGCTCCCCATTCGTCGGCGTCGCGACCTTCATGTCCTCTCTCTGTTATATACCGTCTTATTTAATCCTCTGGCTCCAGCTTATCTCAAAGAGCGATTCCAATTCTTGCAACCTGCCGACGGTCGAGAAATGCGGTCATGCCGCAAACTCCATCTTAGCTTCCCTCCTCATTCCTCAGAATCCTATTCACAATCCTTTACTGTTCAATCCATTCGTCTCTGGAACTCCTTACCCCTTCCAATCAGGAAATCACAATCCCTTCCTATATTCAAGTCCCGTGTCAAAACACACTTCCTATCTCTATAAATAGGTACACTGTTTTTTCCTTGTCTCTTCTTCCTTTTTTTTATGTGGTCTGCTCTCTGGTCATTTATACCTATCTATAAGAAATATTTTTATTGAATTTTTGTTATAAATTATCTATGTATATATTATTATTTGGTATGTATGTATTGTTTATTATTATTTATGTAATGTAATAATATTAATATATAAAATAATGTATAATTCTGCCATTCTCAATTTCATTTGTTAAACTACTTTGCACTGCCTTCCCTTATTATTACGAATACGATATCTCTTTCCTCTACCCAAAGGTTGTCTGGAAGAAATCGCTACAAGCGATAAGACCGCCTTATTGTACTGTCTGTTGCTGTTGTATCATGCTTGTATTTTATTTTTGTGCAATAAAGAATATCTATCTATCTATCTATCTATTACGTGTGCCTTAAACATTTGAAGGCTCCCCTTAATTTTTCCAGGATCCCATCATCAGATCCTGATAACTTTATCATAGTACCATTCCGGGCCTATCTACTTTCTAACTTAAAAAGAATCTTTAAGGTCCATAACTGGCAAAGTGATCGGCGATCGGCGAATAAACATTAAAAAGTATACTGTTAATATCTTTAATAAAGCATCACACACACCCACATGACAGATTGTACGGGACGGTACGTGGGTGCTGGTATGGAGTGAAGAAAAACGCCAAATACCTTCTATGTTGAGGAGGCGAGAGGCAGGCTTCTTTTTTCCTATGTTTTCCGCTAGAGGGCTCCGTCAGTTGAGTCGCTGTATCGTTGGAATAATTTTTGAGCCCCCTGCGCTCTGGTCTTAAGCGCGCGGCGTTACCTTAAAGAGAGCCGCGTCTCACTCCCATATTTCAACTATTTTTATTTAAGTTTTTCACTATCATATTTACATAAATCTATTTATTTTAGTTTAATCTATTAACCTATACTTATGCTATTTATTATAATTAAAAGACCTCAACTTCTATTTTTTATTAATATACAACTTAACACTATAAACAATTAAACAATAAAGTTTTTAATAAAATTATGACAATTTTTTGGAGTAGTGGACGTAATTACTATGTTATTACGACTAAGGTGACAAAGGTATCTATTTATAATAAGTAAAACTATTATTTTCTTATTCTTCACGGTCGTCCCGAACATTCCTCCCGCCGTGCATCGTCGGTCGTGACGTTGCAGCAGGTTGGAGGGCGGCCGGCTCCGTAGGGATGATGACTATTTTCTTAGTTGGACGCCGCAGGATACCGCCGCTGGTGCGCACGTCTGCCACTCGAACTACGCCGTCTGACCCGGGGTAGGTAGCTATGATTACCCCGCGGGGCCAGGTGTTGCGGGGTAGCGTGTTGTCAACTATTAGCACGACGTCTCCTATCTTGACTTCCTTTCCGTGTCCGTGGGGCTCCCGCCGGTTTTGCAGCTGCGGTAAATACTCGCGCACCCATCGCGACCAGAACATATCAGCGAGCCGCTGTGCCGCGCGCCAGTGCGACCTCGAAATGAGATCACTGTCCGTGAACGTGCCGGGCGTAGGTACGCAAGCTGAGCCGCCGAGAAGAAAATGATTCGGTGTGATCGCTTCTGGATCTTCATGACTTGTCGAGACGTGCGTCAGTGGGCGGCTGTTGACACAATACTCGGCTTCGGTCAGGAGCGTGGCGAGGACCTCATCGGTAGGGTGACGGGGCTGCTGGGTCGCTGCCAGGGCTGTCTTCACGGATCTGACCAGCCGTTCCCACGCACCACCCATGAACGGCGCGCCGGGCGGAATATAGCGCCAGTTGATTATCTTCTTGTTAGCTTCGTGTTCCGTCGCGTCGTCTATTGCACGTCGCAGCTCTCGGTCCGCTCCGCGGAGGTTTGTTCCATTATCGGACCATATCTCTGATGGACACCCTCGTCTAGCTATGAAACGTCGAAGGGCGAGGACGGCGGAGTCAGTTGTTAGGCTTGCGGCTAACTCCAAATGCACAGCCCGCGTAGTCAAGCATGTGAAGATGGCCACATATCGCTTGACTTTTGATCGGCCGCAGGTAACTGAGAGTGGGCCAAAGTAGTCAAGCCCGGTGAAGGTGAATGGCCTCTGATGGTGGGCCAGGCGACACGGCGGATGATCTCCAGTCGGTGGTTGCGACGGCGTGTCTTTTCTTATTCGACAAGGTAAGCAACGATGCACGATCATTCTTGTTACTGGCCGTAGTCTTAGTATGCAATGGTGTTGACGGCATTCATTGATCGTGGTCTCAATACTGGCGTGCATCAGCTGTCTATGTATGTAGTCGATCCACAGCTTAGTCCGTGGGTCGTTCCCGTCCAATACGTGTGGCGCTCGTTGTGCGTCGGTGACGTCGGCGGCCGCGTTAATGCGACTGTTCAGTCTTATAACGCCGTTTACGAAGATCAACGACAGCGAGCGTAGTCGGCTTGTTCTAGATACGGCGCGGTTGTTTGTTAATGCTTCTATTTCTTCGGGAAACGACTCTTCTTGGCTCGCTCGAATGAGTATGTGTTCGGCTCGATGTAGTAATATAGATCCGACTGGGATAAAATCATTTGATGATTTTTCTTTGTTCGTTTTCGTGGGCCGGGGTGTAACGGTCGCAGCTCGTTGTCGCTTCCAGTCTGGATCTTGCTCTTCGTTCTTCCTTGTGCGTTTGTAATAATGTACTTTTTGTTTTCGAGCTCGACAGATTTCTATAAATTGTAGTACTCGTGCGGTGGCGCGTAATAATTTTTCCCATTTTGAGAATCGGGTACTATCTGGTATACTATGTGCTATCTTCGATGTCTTCATCGTTGCGTAGTTGCATTTTTCTTCGCCTGTTTGTGTAGTGTAGGCTGGTTTCTCGCTGGGCCACGATGACTCATCTTGTAGTAGGAACGCTGGGCCCGTGAACCATCTATGGTTTTTATTGAAGTCATGCGGCACATTGCGCGTCGCGTCGTCTGCTACGTTCAATTTTGTAGGTACCCATCTCCACTCATGTACGGCGCAGTGTTCCTCGACGTCGGCTATGCGGTGGGCTACGTACGGCTTATATGAGCGTGATCCCGTCTTCAGCCAGGTGAGTACGGTTTTACTATCGGTCCAGAACGTCTTCTTGTCTGGTTTCCGGTCGTGTTCTTCTATGACTGTGCTGGCGATGCGACTTCCCATCACGCTGGCTTGCAGTTCCAGGCGCGGAATCGAGGTGAGTTTCAACGGAGCTACTCTTGCTTTTGCCGTTATAAGTGACATCGTGATGCTGCCGTCGGGAGCCTCGGCGCGCCAGTACAGCGCGACGGCGTAGGCTTTCTCGCTCGCATCCACGAACGTGTGCAGCTGGAGTGACACTGCGTCGCTATAATGTAGGTAACGACGTGGCACGGCTACGTTGCGTAGGTTCTGAAGATGTGTCATCCAGTTTCTCCACTGTGCGGCGACGTCGGCGTCTATTTGTTCATCCCAACAGGTCCCGCGGCGCCATACTTCTTGTAATAAACTTTTTGCTTGTACTGTGACGGGCGATGCGAGGCCGAGCGGGTCGTACAGCGACATTACAATTTTCAAGGCTTCTCTCTTCGTGGGGGCGTCTCGGAGTAGCGTTTCGTTTGGGATTCGCGCCAGATCCAGGTTGAATGCGAGTTCGTCTGTTTGTGGTTTCCAGATGAGCCCCAGGACGCGTTCGCTGTTAGCGCCCGCTGTGAGGTTCTTGGCTGCAGGCTGTGGTTCGCATGTGATTAACTCGTGGATGGCGTCGGGAGCGTTGGACGCCCACTTGCGTAGCTCGTAGTGCGCTTCACGGTGAATATCTCGTACTTGTCTTGCTATGCGTGAGGCTTCTTCTATGTTTTGTAACTATCGAGGTAATCGTCGACGTAATGGTTTTTCACTATCGCTGTGGCCGCCTCAGGATGCGTATTTTCATACTTCATTGCGTTTAGATTCTTCACGTATATCGCTATTGATGGTGAACATGTCGCTCCAAATATTAGAGATGTCATTCTGAATTCAGACGGGTACATATCGCTGTCCTTTTCTCTCCACAGGTACCGTAGGAAGTCTCTGTCTTCGGGCTTCACTTTTACTTGCATAAACATTTCAGATATGTCGGCCGATACTGCTATTCTATGTCTTCTAAATCGCATCAGTACTCCAGGTAAAGATTGTAGTAAGTCGGGACCGGTGAGCAGCTGATCGTTAAGAGATTTTCCTGCGGTTCTGGCGGCGGCGTCGTGCACGATGCGTATTTTCTCTGGCTTCATAGGGTTAGTGACTGCAAAGTGTGGTAGGTACCACTTCTGTCCGGTCTTATCGAGCGGCGGGGCGGGCTCGGCGTATCCTTTTGTTATTAGCGCATCCATTTCTCTGTGATATTTTTCTTTGAGTACTGGATTCTTTTCAAGTTTTCTTTCGACTGAAGTGAGTCGGCGCATTGCGTATTCATAATTGTCGGGCATCGCAATATTGTCGGTCTTCCATAATAAAGATGACTGATAGTAGCCGTTGTCTATTTGTACTGTGTTGTCTTCTAATAGCTTGAGGGCGCGCTGCTCCGGATCATTTCGTGGTTTCTTTGGTTCTATCATTAAGTTATCAATGGCGAAATGGAGTCTCAGTTGCTCGTTCATACTATCTTCCTCAGTCTTCACTTGATTTACATAGTGTACACGTTGTCCCAGAGTTCGCGCATGCGCGCCGTGAAGTACCCATCCCAGTGGTGTGCGAGATGCGACGGGTTGATCTCGTCGTCCCTTTCTAACTTCGGTGGCAAGTAGTAGATGCCAGTTATCTTGACCTATTAGTAGTTTAGGGGTTGCGTTCAGGTACTTCAGATGATCTTTGATGTCTTCTAGATGTGAGCAGAGTTTCAAGTCTTCTTCTGTGACTACTTGCAGTGATAAGTGGAGACGGTCTATGGTACGCGCGCATACCTTGTGTAGCTCTGTTGTGCCGTGCAAGGTGAGGGTGACTCGGTGTGACTGTGAGGCCGCTATCTTGCTGTCTGTTATCGCTTCTATTTGCAGTGGATCTAATGGGCCCCTTGCGCCTACTTGCTCGGCGAGTTTGGAGTCTATCAGTGTGACGGTTGAGCCATCGTCGAGCAGTGCGAATGTTTCTATTTCTCCCGCCGGTCCACTGACGCGTACGGGTGCTATCTTTAAGTATGATTGTGTTTTCTTTTGCGTCCAAGTTGAAGTTACTGCTTCTTTATCTCCTTCTTTATTTTCTTGTAGTTCTCTCTTGAAGTGCAGTAATCTGTTGTGGTAATACTGGCAGCCGTCGATATCGCACTTGTTCCGGCGACAGTTGTGTGTTCTGTTTCTGTATCGCAGGCAGCGGAAGCAGAGCTTTCGTTCTTTCGCTATGTCCCATCTGCCACTCACGTCAGCTTCGATGAACTTCTTGCAATTGGAGATATGGTGACTGCCGTTGTCGCATACTAGGCAATTGAGGTTTTTTTCTGTAGTGGCGAATGTTCTCTGATTCCTTCGTGATGTTCTATTTTCGTGCTGAGATGTACTAACGACTGCTTCAGGTTGAGCGTATGGGCTGCATAATTCGGCCTCTCTTTCTAAAAATCTTGCTATCCTTATTAGGTCCGGTTCATCTTCATATTGTGCAGCAGCGAAGTCAAACCATCTGTAGCGGAGGGTAGGTGGCAGCTTTTCTATGGTTATCTTTGTTATTTCCGGGTTGTACATGTAATAGATCTTGTTCAGAGCTTTCAGTACTGCGACGATATTGGATACTCGACTTGCAAATATGCATATATCTCTCGGTGTGTCTGCGGGCCGTGGTAGTGTCCGCAAGCGGTCTAGTTCAGTTGAGGCAATGCAGTCAGGTCTTCCAAAGCGGGCTTCTAGTGTCTTCATTACTTGAAGTGGCTGTGCGTGATGAATGAGAAGATTTTCCACCGCTTCTCTCGCCTTCCCCTTGATATTACGGCGGAGTCTTGCTGAGTTTTCGACGTCTGTGTATAGGGCGGCGGACTCATAGTACGCCGCTTTGAACGATAGCCAGTCTTCATGTGCGCCGTGGAATGTTGGTAGATCGGTGACGTGGTGAGATCGATGATGAGTTGACTTGAATGCAGTGGTGATGGCAGTTACAAGTTCTGATATTTCAGTCTTCGGTTGTGAGGCAGAGGCGATTGGAGGTTCAAATGCGGCTTCGTATTTTTGTTCCACTTCTGCTTGAGGTGATTGCGATTTCTTCAATGTGTTTCCAGGTGGCGGTAACGGTGGTGCGTTTTGTTTGGATGTGAGCGGCGCATCTTGAAGACAATCTCCTGTGGTTGCATGCGCTGGACTGTTGTTGAGCCACGTTGATACTCGTTCGTGTGTCTTGTCATCGCTGTTTATCGTGGAACTATCGTCGTCGTCATCTTCGGCTTCTAGTTTTGCGAGGCGGGCAGCGGCCAACTCGACTTGTAGCTTCAAAAGTTCTTCCCGCGCATGCGCGAGCTTCAGTGCCCGGCGCGACTGTGTACTATGACGCGAGGAGGCTTTCTTGATGGTTGACTGCGGTGGCGGTGCCGCGGCGCTCTCTATGGGAGTCGCTAGTTCAGCAACTGCTATGGCGGGTGTTCGTGCAGCGATAGTTTCTATGGGGGTCGCTTTCACGGCACCCGAGCAATCTGTGACTAGCTTCTATGTTTTTTATTTCGGCGTGTCTTGAGCTATGGCCGACGGTTTCTTCATCTATGTTTCGCCTTTTCCCGCATTGCGATCTTGTAATCGGCATGATGAATTTCTTCCTCTATCCGGGTCGATGGGCCAATGTACGGGACGGTACGTGGGTGCTGGTATGGAGTGAAGAAAAACGCCAAATATCTTCTATGTTGAGGAGGCGAGAGGCAGGCTTCTTTTTCCTATGTTTTCCGCTAGAGGGCTCCGTCAGTTGAGTCGCTGTATCGTTGGAATAATTTTTGAGCCCCCTGCGCTCTGGTCTTAAGCGCGCGGCGTTACCTTAAAGAGAGCCGCGTCTCACTCCCATATTTCAACTATTTTTATTTAAGTTTTTCACTATCATATTTACATAAATCTATTTATTTTAGTTTAATCTATTAACCTATACTTATGCTATTTATTATAATTAAAAGACCTCAACTTCTATTTTTTTATTAATATACAACTTAACACTATAAACAATTAAACAATAAAGTTTTTAATAAAATTATGACAATTTTTTGGAGTAGTGGACGTAATTACTATGTTATTACGACTAAGGTGACAAAGGTATCTATTTATAATAAGTAAAACTATTATTTTCTTATTCTTCACGGTCGTCCCGAACACAGATGCTATTCAAAAATATACTCTAAGCGTAACAATGACTAATTTCTTAGTCATTGAAGCGTAAGCGATTACCGCTTGTTGCCAATCTTGCAGACAGACAAGATATACGGATCACGATAACGCACTGATCACCATGGCGAGAATTACAGAGTTTCACGTTTACAAACGAAGCTTCCGACGGGGTCTTATTAAAAGAAAAAAAAATGCGCAGTGACATCTAGCGGACGATCCCTACGAAGACGAACGAAATGCAAAACAATTACGTAATTCCAGTAAACGAATTCTCTCTCTATACAGGATGTTTTCTGTAACATATACTCGTCATGACTTTCGATATGAAATAACATGGCGGAAGTCGCATGAAAACCCCTAAAATACGATGTGAAATGTCACCGGAAAATAACAATATCCGTAAGTTTATCAATTTACTAGGAAGTTTATTAGTTTATATTTTTTTACGTTTTTCTACATGTTCTTTGCGTTTACTACGCGAACTTCCTGAAGCGTGCTTCCTTTCAGCAGATTTGGAATGTCTCCTTTTTGATATTTCTCTTTCCTGGTG
>JADPWL010001419.1:0-13313 GCA_019059595.1 Marasmia exigua | reverse complement strand
AGCGACGCCAATAGATTTATTTTTAGCTACTAAACCGGACTATTTTAACAATTCGGGGTTACAACCTCCCGGGAAACCACTTACACTATTTATTAATAACCATGCACAAATCGTTGGGTCCAACGCCGTACGCGAAAAATTATTCAAGCAAAAGCGGCCACTTTTGAATCAAGGTACTTAACTGCTTAAAATTTATCGAGATTTCCTTGGATAAAGTATAAGCGTAAACCAGAGTTTCTTTGCGCCATAGCCAGCGCTATAGGATATCCACAGTTTGAGCTTCTGTAGTTCGAACGCAAATAAGTGTACAAAACCTATGGGACAGTTGGAGTCAAAAACTCGAGCTCCCTGTAAGTAGGCGTACGTATCCACTGGACGTGTGTAACTCTTGACTGAAACGACTCAGGGATCCGACCCCGCCAAATTATGGGTACTTACACCTGTTCCGAATAATATTCCCTGCGAATGTATCATTCGGCCAAAATGCATCTCGATCAGACTGACCAAGTTGGAGGTTCGGGCTGAATCGGTAACCGTCTTTCCACGTGTTACGCGGTGCTGGGGTAAAGTGACTGTGACAATAATGATGGCATCATGTGACTGTCACGTTAGGGTCACATGACGTTAGGGATGGGATCAAGTGACGTTCACACAGGGGATAATTTATTCGTAACAAAATCAATAACTCGCCATTTACTTGATTGTTGGAACATTTGCAATGTTCTAATCTTTTAAATATACCACACTCAAGATCGCAGATCGATCGCCAACTCACGTCCCTTCGCAGAACAAAACGTTTACTGGGGAATTTAACGAGGTGATTCTGGTTTTCCGGTTGTCTTCCCTTCTGAAAAGTCGCGATGTAAAAGATGTTCGCATGTTTCCTTTCCCTTCATGTAATGGAAGCGATTCAAAGGAATCCAAATGACAAAAAGGACGATAAAATTTATATTGAGCTCTAAACTTTGTAAAAGTATGGGCTTGGAGTGTGGATGCCTAATCGTAATAATTAATAGGTATATCCTATTAAGGGCGGATTCGACCAACTTGATAGTTATAAGAGGTAAACTTTAGTTGATATTTTTTTATAGCAATCTTTTGCAATTTATTCTTAAGTAAATAATACACATCCCGCCTGAAGACGAGATGAAATTTTTAAGTGTCTTATTTATTTACTTAAGAAACAAAAACTTGTATATTTGTATAGATATTAGCTCTACTGGGACCATAGTTTTGAGCGATTTTTGTACACCTAATAACATTCTCCATCAAAACCTTGGTTTAAACGTCCCGCGGACTCTTAAGGTGACGGGTAGGGCACACTAACGACGCCAATCGATTTAAATTTTTAGCTACTAAACCGGATCTATTTTAAACAATTTCGGGGTTACAACCTCTCGGCAAACACTCATACTATTTATTAAATAACCATGATCCGGTTTAGTAACTAAAAATTCAAATCGATTGGCGTCGCTAGTGTCCCCTACCGTCACCTTAAGCGATGGATTTTTGATTATTATGTAATTTTCGAGTATATTTGTTTAATTAGTACCTAGTTATTTACAAAACGCAAGTATCAAATGACATATTATCGCCGTACAGTAGCTAGTTGAATATTAGCGAGTGCTATTTTTTGAGTATCTTAGTAAAACTTGCTAATATAGTAATTATTACCGCATAAGGTACATCGATATAAGTAATTTGATACTTATTTTTGTCCGCGCAAGTATCAAATGTCATGTATCGGCGTAGCTAGTTGAGTGATGCCGCGCTATGTCCGCCCTCCAGCTGTCTATTTGTCTGAAATCTGCGCGTTATATAGTAATTATCAATTTTTCTAGTATGATTGTTTAAAAAGTTCCTAATTATTTAAAAAAAACGCAAGTATCAAATGACATGTATCGGCGTACCATAGCTATTATAGTTAAATCGAGCATCAAAAAGTGCTCTTTTTAAGTACATATCTTAGAAAAACTTGCTAAATTAGTAATTAATACCACCTATAAGGTACAACGATACAAGCAATTTGATATTTGCGTATCAGCGCAAGTATCAAATGGAATGTATCGGCGTAGCCAGCTGAGTGATGCCGCGCTATCGGTACGCTCCGCCCGTCCATTCGTCTGGATTCTGCGCGTTTTCATTCATCTCCGCGGATCGGTTGTAATGGCCATTGATTAATAACGCCTCTTTGAGCGGATCATAATAATTTATTGACATATTGCCGATATTCCACCGGGAAATGGGGTTAACCTTGTCAGAGAGGACACTCAAAATCTAGCTGTTTCAATATGTCACCGTCTATTCAAAATGTGTAACTGGCAAATTCTATACGTAACATAGTGCGAGGACCATAAAAAAATATACAACTTAGTACATAATAAGTGGAACGCCTGTACCTCTACATGATCCTCTCAGAGTGCTATTCTCGGTTGCATCCAAAGCTGTCGCATTTAGTTCTACGCATTTCAGTGGTCCTACGCTTTTCGTAGTTACACTTTTCCCTCCTATTTTCTCACTCGCGCACGGTGGAGATATGTACATTTTCATTACATAGTACAGAAGGGTATAGGTAGTAGGTACAGGAGATCGTAGCCGTGGCAGGCCCCCCACAAGGTGAATCGACGATCTGGAGACCTATTTTTGATTTACTCGTATGACTTAGCATCATGACGAGCGCACGATTTCTACTGATTTTCCTTCAACATACGAAATTCCGCATTTTTGAATCATTCGTCTGCAACGAGTGACCCCACCCACTCGTTGGTCGAGTGACTTAAAACGAGCGGTAGAAGCAACGTCAAGATAGTTGTCAATAGCAACAAGCATAAACAAAATATTATAAATTTCAAAACTTTGATTTAACTGATTTTGACAGGTGACATTCATAGTTTTTTGTGACAAAAAAGCGAAGATTTTCACATTCAGCCAATAATCTATGGTTTTTGCGTTCCGTTTGCAATGCGGAAGTTGCCAATTTTTATAAAATTCTGCATACAAGGGTTAGAATGTCAATTTACCAACTATTATTATATTGGCAACATCGAAATCGAATGATTCAAAAAATCGGCTTCATGCGACTTAGAAGGCGAATGTGACTTACGTCGCATGCGACGACGCTAAGTCATACGAGTGAATCAAAAAGCTCCTGGTGACGATCGCGGGAATCCATTGGAAGTGGGCGGCACAGGACCGATCTGTGTAGAGAACTTTGGGGGCGGCCTATTTCTGATGATGATAACTACATAGTACAAAATAAAATCGCTTTCGCCCTCCGTTCCTATTTATGCTTAGATCTTTAAAACTACGAAACGGATTTTGATGCGGTTTTTTTTTTGGAGACAGAGTAATTTACTATTAAATAGTAGACTGTCGAGCGTATGTCTACAACGCATACTCTCTTATTTCGACCCACATAATGCGATGATAGCCTTGAAAAGCTGTTCATTTTTGGCAACACTGAAGGCAAAAGTTCACGAGGCCGATCACCAACGCGATGGTCTGACCAAATAAAAGTCGCTACATCTCTACAAAAGTTCGACGACGTGGTGAAGGCTACTTCCAATTGGAACCAATGGAGAAAGTTTGTTTGGTTGATGAGTTCCAGTGAACACGGTCCTCAGTAATGAGGGACCGACTAGAGAGAGACAGAGAGAGAGAGAGAGAGAGAGAGAGAATGAGAGAGAGTAATTTAAGAAGAATGTTTCTATGTATGATAATATAATACACTTGTGTTTGTTCAGTGTCTGGGTGTATATATGTATATATGTATTTAAGTATATATTTGTGTTCCTCTGTTGTCTGATATCTGTAACACAAGTGCTTAAGCTACTTAGTACGGAATCAGGTCAACGTATGAGATGTTGTGAGAATTATTATTATTATTATTATTTTTTTGAGAATTTTTAGGTAAGTGTAGATTTCTTAGAGACGCCAACAAATGCTTGGGGATTACTCCAGTGCTAGAGAGCACCAGCGGCACGATGTATACCTTATTTATTTTCCAAATTATTATTATTATTATAATACATGAATAATATTGCACCCGTGCGAAGCTGGGACGGGTTACTACTTGCTTTTAAAAAGCGGAGGTGGATGCTCGTATTCGAGCCTACAAGAAGCCGCGCCTTTTTTTTCGGAGGCAGACGAGCAGACCTGATGGTAAGTGATTACCGCCGGCCATAAACAACAGCAAGACAGCAACATCAAAGGAGTCACAAGTGCGCTACCGGCCTTTTAAAAAGGAGTACGCTCTTTTCTTAAAGGTTTGCAGAGGGCCTATTTTCGAGCACTCAACATTGAAAGTCGAGTCAAAGATTGTATTGACGAATGAATAAAATCACTCAATTCGACTTCAATGTCGAGTGCACGAGAATTGGCCCTCAGCGGGATAATTCTCGACGACTCGACATTGAAGTAGAATTAGAGTTTGAATGGTCCAATGTATGAAATGAAATCTCTAAATAAGACTTCAATGGCGAGTTAGCGATTTGTATAAACGAATTTTTCAAAAATTCTGAATTCTAAAGTACTTTATTTGCATAGGCTCTTACAAATCGCCATACATGAAAAATATAAATTATAACTATGTATATTATACATGTTATTAAACATATGTCGATACAACAAATATACTAATCTACACTAATATTATAAAGAGGAAACAATTGTATTTTTGTATGTTTGCAATGAATAAACTCAAAAACTACTGGACCGATTGCAATAATTTTTACACCATTAGAAAGCTGCATTATTTAGAAGTAACATAGGCTATATTTTATCCCGGTACGGGAAGTAGTTCCCTCGGGACGCGGGTGAATCCGCGTGAAACAGCTAGTAAATTAATAAATATAATGTGATTCTACCACCGTAATCGGAAAGTTGATTCTGACGAGAAGATCCGGCAAGAAACTCGCCAGTTACTCTTTTTAATCGCCAAAATTTTTATATGTACAGTATCATGGGTGTAGGTAGGCGAACAGTTTATCGTATCCTCAAATTCTTGTCATTAAAGTAATCATTTTGTCATCAAATAATTTTTAACATGTGTTTTAAATTTAGGCATTGGTAAATCAACAAGCTTTTATGGTAACTTACTAAATATTTTAATACTCATTCCTACAAATGAATTACCAATCTTATAAAGTCTGAGATGTGGAACAGCAAGCTTCTGTTTATTTCTCGTATTTATGTTATGGTTGTCGGATTTTTGAGGGGCTTCAATGTCGAGTGCATAAGAATTGCCCCCCTGGTAGTTCTTATCCACTTCGCTCGACATTAAAATACCATTTCACTATTTTATTGTCAACAATAATTGTCAGCTCAATGGTCAGTTTCAACATAAAAGTATATTTCACAAGATGTCTTTGTGAATCAATATCATTCCTTACTTGGTAGGACTGTTATATTTGAAACTAGCTTTAGAATAAACGCACCTTTATCGCTGAAATTGCGCGTAACATCATCATCATCATCATTTCAGCCAATAGACGTCCACTGCTGGACATAGGCCTCCCCCAATGTTCCCCACACAGATCGGTCCTGTGCCGCCCGCATCCAATAGATTCCCGCGATCTTCACCAGATCGTTGGTCCACCTTGTGGGCCTGCCTCGGCTGCGACTTCCTGTACGTGGCCACCACTCGAGGACCTGTCCGCCCCAACGGCCGTCTGTTCTCCTCGCTATGTGCCCTGCCCATTGCCACTTGAGGCATGCAATCCTTTGGGCTGAGTTTGTGACCTTAATTCTCCTGCGGACCTCATCATTTCTGATACGATCACGGAGTCTCCTTGCTCCGAGCAATAGGGGGTGGGCAGCGTTCGGGAAGCTATATATATTTTCGGCCTATCTACCGCAGTGTCTCAAGACGAAAGTCTTCAATGCGTGTGTGTTGCCAGTGATGACATACGAAACCGAAACGTGGCCGCTTACAATGTGCCGACCCAACATTTGTGCATCGTCATTTAATACTTGAATAGTATAAGTGTTTGTCTAGAGGTTGTAACCCCGAAACTGTTTAAAATAGATCCGGTTTAGTAGCTAAAAATTAAAATCGATTGGCGTCGCTAGTGTGCCCTACCCGTCACCTTAACGTGTGACCCACTCACCACTGCGCCACTAAGGCAGTCATGAGTAAGTAAGTGTTAAAACACATTCTCAAGAATAGTTTAGAATAGTTTTAATCTCTCTTATCTTAGCGTGTAATTCCCGGTTGGATACAAAGCTGTCGATCTGGTGCCCGGGGTACGCTTAGACGATGATTCATGACTGCCATCTGACCTTCGGAACCCTTCCGGACCAACTGAATAATGGTTACATGTCTCAGAAACGTGCAGGTTTCCTCACGATGATTTCCCTCATCACCAAGCAAGAAAAATCTAGATCACATGCTCGGATTCAATCCACGGCCCACCATGTGGAAGGCGAGTTGTGAACCACTAAGCTACCATGGGTTTTAAGTCTTTATTTATGTGGTTTTTGACATAGCCTTCTATTCTGGGGGTGTCATCATCATCATCATCAGCCCACTTAACTTGAGGAAGGCCTGTGCCCCACTGCTGGGGCACAGGCCTCCCTCAATCACATGAGGGGTAATTGCCATACTCACCACGCTTGGCAGACGGGTTGGCGAGGGTTTTCATATAAATGCAGAGTATTCCATCTCTGGGTGCTGATGATAATGCCAGCAGCTTTACCTTAGTCGCCTTTTACGACACCTCGGTAAGAGTGAGGGCCTATTCTACTCTGTCGGAGACCACACGGCGACACGGCTGGGGGTGTACTTAAATCGAATGTTTTGGACATTGGGCAAACAATTTTTATGTATGAAATAACTAATATAAATTTAAAAAAGTCATGTAAAACTTTAATAAAGTACAGTTTCAAAATAAAAAAGTTGAAACCATTTTATGTAATGTAACAGGTATTACATATTATTTTAACAAGAAAGTGTAACGAACATCGAGCATACATCGATAGATCTTTAGTTAATCCATAAAGTACTTCAATAAATAACCGACAACCGACGCGTCGACTCGTAATATCGACGTGTGGTGGCGTGCTACCCGCCGCACAACCCCTCCGCTAGTGTGCAGCGTGCACGTGCCGCCGACCGCCGGCGACGCCGCCCGAATGCGACCGATCACCCGCGAACCCACGCCATTCTTTATTCAAAAACGCTTTTCTTCCTCTAATATTCATACCAAATTCAAACATCCCTCCTCCTACTTTTAAATCCAGAAACCAAACAAAAGAACACTACCTTACGCCGTTTCGAAATTCAAACAGCGCGATGACCGTAGCGCATGCGAAATAATCCTGTTGCTACAATATTGCACCCAATCTACTACATTATTCGTTCCCCGAACACGTTCAATTTCACATAAGTACGCTTCGATGGACTCGAAACTTGGAGACAAGCACGTATACGAGCAAATGGAATTACGGTAGTCGTAGGCCGTTATACCTACTCCGTGAACAATGTTGATTCTCGACCACTTTACTTCATGGTGTTTTTTAAGAGATAAAATGTTTATCACTGGTGATTATCGGAGATTCTGGCGACAGCTGTTCTGCATGTGTGAGGGTAAACTGGGCGCGTTACAAAAAGTCGTTCATGTGTAATAACAAATAGATAACTAATTGCTATATTATCTAACTCGGTATAATTATTTGGCTTGTGCTGAGTTAGATAAAAATAGAAAACTGATTGACATTATTTATTGTTAACGTTAGCTAATTTAATTTGTATCTTACGTTTACATAATTTGTTCCAAATCTTCTTATAGATAGGATTTGGCTGCAGGAGTATTTCCGGACGGCTACGACTTAGGGACCTTCAAGAGAAGAGCGTACGTACTCTTTTTTAAAAAGGCCGGCAACACTTTAGCGGTATCTCCGATTTCGCGGATGTTCATGGGCGGCGTTGATTGCTTTCCATCAGGTGACTCGCTTGCTCGTTTGTCCGCTTTTAGCATAAAAAAGATAGGTAAAGTAGGTAGGTACTAAAGCTTGGTGTTGATTATACTCGTGTGACATGGTAAGGTATCATCATCATTCATCATCATTTCAGCCAATAGACGTCCACTGCTGGACATAGGCCTCCCCAATGTTCTCCACACAGATCGGTCCTGTGCCGCCCGCATCCAATGGATTCCCGCGATCTTCACCAGATCGTCGGTCCACCTTGTGGGGGGGCCTGCCACGGCTGCGACTTCCTGTGCGTGGCCTCCACTCCAGGACCTTTCTGCCCCAACGGCCGTCTGTTCTCCTCGCTATGTGCCCTGCCCATTGCCACTTGAGGCATGCAATCCTTTGGGCTATGTCTGTAACCTTAGTTCTCCTGCGGATCTCATCATTTCTGATACGATCACGCAGGGAGACTCCGAGCATAGCTCTCTCCATTGCTCTCTGGGTGACTTTGAGCCTCCTTAATCGGCACATTGTAAGCGGCCAAGTTTCGGTTCCGTATGTCATCACTGGCAACACACACGCATTGAAGACTTTTGTCTTGAGACACTGCGGTATGTGGGCCGAAAATATGTTGCGTAGCTTCCCGAACGCTGCCCAGCCGAGTTGGATTCGTCGATCGACCTCTTTCTGGAAGTTGGACTTACCAAGCTGGACTTTTTGTCCGAGGTAGATGTACTCGTCTACAACTTCACAAGAGTGGGTACGACATGGGAATTCGACATGATTTTCGTCTTGTCCATGTTCATTTTCAGACCCACTTGTTGGGAGACTCTACTGAGGTCGTCACGCATTGTGCCTAGGTCTTCCAAGGTCTCAGCCATGACTACGATATCATCAGCGAATCGAAGGTGCGTCATGTACTCACCATTTATATTGATGCCAAGTCCATCCCAGTCCAGAAGTTTAAACACGTCCTCCAACAGAGTGGTGAACAGTTTCGGCGATATAACGTCACCCTGTCTCACACCTCGCTGGAGAGGAATGGGTTTTGATTCCTGGTCCTGAAGACGGACTGACATTGTGGCGTTTCCGTACAATGACTGCAACACTTGTATGTATCGGTAGTCTATTCGGCACCTTTGGAGAGACTGTAGCACGGCCCAGGTCTCGACAGAGTCGAAGGCTTTCTCATAGTCCACAAACGCTAAGCATAATGGCAGGTTATACTCTTCGGTCTTCTGTATAACCTGCCGCAGCGTATGTATGTGGTCTATAGTGCTAAAGCCTTTTCGAAATCCGGCTTGTTCGGGAGGCTGAAAGTCGTCGAACCTGCGTGCGAGACGATTCGTCATAACTCTCGAAAACAGCTTATATATGTGGCTCAGCAGCGTGATAGGCCTGTAATTCTTCAATTGGGATTTGTCACCCTTTTTGAAGAAAAGCCTTACCACGCCAGAGTGCCACGCTTTGGGTGTCTTTCCCTCAATGATGATGGAGTTGAAAAGCCTCTGAAGGTGGTAAGGTATATTTGTTTAAAATTTAAACACAAGCAGAACAGAGTTCCTGTTGGTCTAATGGTTTAAGTACCGGCCCATGATCTCGGGGTTCTGGGTTCGATTCCTGGGTCGAGCAAACGTATGTTTCGAATTTTATTTTGGTTATTTATTTTATTTTAAGCTCTGTAGTCAACGCAAGGACTGTATGCGGCAGACCGTAGAGTATTTCATTCATTAATTTTGAATGAAATATGACACCGACTGCCACGAATATTTGGCTGGAGTATAATAGTTAAATAAATAAATCATTTATTTCTCGTCATAAATAGATCTTACGAGCTAGGACTTAGTTGCTAATTTTAGATACAACCCGTATTTGTGAGACTGGTGCCTGATATAGGTTACAAAAAGTACCTGTAATTACAGGACATCAGGCCCCTTCATGTAGGTCCGCTATACTAAAAATACCCTATATACCCATAGAATAATAATTCTATGTATATACCTAAGTGTTTTTATTTAGGAGCAGAGCATCTAAACACAGTTGTTTATGGAGATACTTAAAAATATAATAAAAAAGTAAAACTACCTAATGAACTTACCTACCTAAGTTACTTGCCTTTAACCCTACTGACCATTTTAAACCACTTCATCATCATCATCAATATTTCAGAAAATAGACGATTACTGCTGGACATAGGCCTCCCCCAATGTTCTCCACACACACCGGTCCTGCGCCGCCCGCATCTAATGGATTCCCGCAACCTTCACCAGATCGTCGATCCTCCTTGTGGAACTGCTACTTGAACCATTTGAATGTCACAATCACGAAGTTTAACCTTCTTGGTCATGTGGGCCTCCAGTGTTTATGTTGCCTAATATTCTTTAGGCTGACTGTACCAGCCCACGGAAATGAAATATAACGTGAGGAAGTTTTAAAAGACAGAGTAGAGAGGAAAGAAAGGCGAAATGAAAAGTTTAATTTAAACGTGAGAATAGAGTGTATATTTACAAGTGAAATAATTTACAAAAGGATTGAAAAACATAAAATAATTAAATAATACGCGAGAGAAAAAGTGTCAAAAGTGAAGTGACGGAAAAAATTGAAATAAAAATAATCTTCTAAAATATTTTTGGCCAGTGCCGCAAGGAGGCCGCATAGCGCGCCTCTACAGTCACAATGCTCACATCGTCTGCCGCGAGTATTTGCGGGTAGTATAATATCACTTTATATCATTGGCTCTCATCCTCATTTTAGCTTCGTAGTAGAGCCCGGGGAACGCTTGTTCAAGATTTCAAGATTTGGGGAGTCTAGTAATTACAATGAAGCGACTACCGTCTGACTTTCGCAACCCTTTGACAGGAGAACCAGACCAACTGAATCATGGTTACACGTTTCGGAAACTATCTGAAACGTGCAGGTTTCACTTACCGTCGAGGTAATGGTAGAAATATGCACAGATTTGAGTCGAGATTGAGTTGAGACACAAAATCCGGAGGTGCATGCTCGGATTCAAACCACGACCCCCGTATGGAATGCGCGTTCTTAAGGTGACGGGTTACAACCTCTCGGCAAACACTTATACTATTTATTAAATAACCATGAACAAATTTTTCGCGTACAAATGTTGGGTTAGGTTAGGTTAGGTTAGGTTAGGTTAGCACCCAACATTTGTGCCGCCGTCTACGAGAAGACGGCGGCCAAGCGAGCGGCTGGCGATCCCCTCTGCCCCGGGAAAGGGAGGCAATAAGGAAGGAGGGTCGCCAGCAAATGGTGGAGGCATGGACGGCCTCTCTCCAAGTGGAGAGGTATGGCAGTCCCACGCTCGCGGCGCTCGGCCCCGGTCTTGGACCGGTGGCTCGAGCGCCCCCACGGGTTTTTGTCCTTCCGGACGGTGCAGGTACTTACCGGGCATGGTTGCTTCGGTAAACTACCTGCACCGAATTTCAACGGGAGGACACTCCTATGTGCCACCAGTGCGGCGCTGCGGAGGACTCGGCGCACCACACTTGGTGGTGTGCCCGTCCTTCGACCAACAGCGGTCCGCGCTGGTCGCGGAGGGTCGGACATGACCTCTCGTTGTCCAGCATAGTTGTAGCTATGCTGGATAGGGAGAGTGCATGGTCGGCCTTCGCCCACTTCTGTGAGGAAGTGGTGGCGCAGAAGGAGGCGGCGGAGCGGGGAGCGCGAGTCTAACCCCTCGCAGGCCCGCTTCGAGCAAGGAGAGGACGAGTTCGGCGGAGAACTCTTCGTCCTCTCCGTGGAGGTGGCCAGCCGGCAACAGGGACGGGGGTCCCTGTGCCGGCACTGCCATTGGCACCTCCACCGCTCGTTGGGGACGGCTCAGCTCTTCCGGCTGTCCCCAACCCCCCTCCTCCTAGTCTGAGGAGGGGCGTGGCCGCACACCCCGTGTAGGGGCCTGTGGGGGAGTGGGGTTGCGGGGAATAGCCTAGTGCAGTTCCCGTGACCCCATTCTATACCCACGGGTGGTTGACCCCGGGAGTTTTAGTGGGTATGCCCTCAGGCCGCTTCTTGTTAGAAGAAGCGGCCCGGAGGGTGAGTCCCACAGTACCCTGTCGCCCCCCGGCGGCAGGGTCTGCGTAACGCATTTCTCCCGGGAAACAAAAAAAAAAAAAAAAAAAAAAAAAAAAAAGCACCCAACATTTTGTACGCGAAAAATTGATTCACGCTAAAAGTGGCCGCTTTTAGCGGTAATCAATTTTTCGCGTTCAAAAACGGACCCAACATTTTGTGCATGGTTTATTAATAAATAGTATAAGTGTTTTACGCCGTGTGGTCCCTGGCAGAGTAGAATAGGCCACCCTCACTCTTACCGGAGGTGTCGTAAAAGGCGACTACAAGTAAAGCTGCTGTGCATGATGACATCGAGCACCCAGAGAAGGAAAATGTCTGCAAATATATCAATAACCCTTGCCAACCCGTCTGCCAGCGTGGCGAGTATGGCAATTACTCGCTCATGTGATGAGGGAGGCCCGTGCCCCAGCGTGGGGACTTAAATGGGTCTGACGATGATGATAGTGTTTGGCCGAGAGGTTGTAACTCCCGAAATTATTTAATTAGATCCGGTTGAGTAGGCTAACAATTAACAACGAATGGTGTCCTCGCTAGTCGGGCTAACCCGTCGCTTTAACCGACCGACTACCATCTGACTCCTTTCTGAACCATGAAATACCTCCGCTAGCTTTATCTCCTGTGGCCATTGTCATATTTACAGCGAGGTGCCCGGACTGACCGTTTATCCTGAAATAGAGGCCGCGCCTGACTCCTTCCATTGTAGCAGTGAGTGCCCATCTGACCCTCCTGACCTTAACACTATTATTCAGTACCTTTAGACAGGACGTCAGACAAACTAGAGCATTAGTTGAAATCGTAAATACTTATCGGTTGTGTTTACGGCTAAAACCGACACCTTTCTCTACTTATTAATTAAAGAGGTAAACCATTGACGCGTGCAAGATTTAGAGGCGCGTAAAATCGAAAAATCGACATACATGCGCAATGTAACGGACGCCGCAGTGACTCTATGGTGCGGTTAAAAACGGCTCCTTATCTGAGAGAGTTGCCACACGGACGAATAGGGTTTTCGCGTGTGAAAAATCCGCATTGATGGGAGTACTACCGGAGTGGGGGAAATACCAATACACTTTTTTTTTATTATGGCTCTAAACGCCACCCCGAAGATAACTCGCCAATGTCAAGTACTTATTGAGAATAAGTATGTGGTCGACAGTCGAGATTTCGTCAAAGTCACAGTCACTTAATAAAACGCCGGTGTTTTACTTTTTATCATTTTCATCGATTCAGCGGATATCACTCTAACACAGGTTTTACGTACTCTATTTTGGTTCAAGGCAGTGGTAGCAGAGAAGCGTCACGTGCGAGCA
>JADPWL010001415.1:0-17886 GCA_019059595.1 Marasmia exigua | reverse complement strand
ATGTGTTATGAGGGAGGCCCGTGCCCCAGCAGTGGGGACTTAAATGGGCTGATGATGATGATGATGATGATTTTCTGACGAGAACCCAGAGAAGGAAAACTCTGCATTTATATCAAACCCTCGACAACCCTATTTGTAATCCCACTGTTGATTCTGATCCGTAACACAGATGCTTGAGCTACCTATCTCCGAGTCGTGATGTTGTTAAATATCTATTTATATTTATTATTTAGGTTTGCTTATTTTTAAGCATGCTAATAGATAGCTTATAGCATGCTTATTGATAGCAGTTCATTAAGCATGTTCATATTTGACATGCTTTTTAAGTATGCTAAAATGATCACTGCTAAAATTATTATTATTATTATTAAGCTACGCAGCTTATTTTCGGCCCATCTACCGCAATGTCTTCAGACAAGTCTTTAATGCGTGTTTGTTGCCATTGATGACATACGGAACCGAAACGTGGCCGCTTACAATGTGCCGATTAAAGAGGCTCAAGTCACCCAGAAAGCAATTGAGAGGGCTATGCTCGGAGTCTCTTTGCGTGATCGTATCAAAAATGATGAGATCCGCAGGAGAACTAAGGTCACAGACATAGCCCAAAGGATTGCATGTCTCAAGTGGCAATGGGCAGGGCATATAGCGAGGAGAACAGACGGCCGTTGGTTTGGAAAGGTCCTCGAGTGGAGGCCACGTACAGGAAGTCGCAGCCGTGGCAGGCCCCCCAAAAGGTGGACCGACGAGATCGTCGTTCACCAGATGGTGAAGGTTGCGGGAATCCATTGGATGCGGGCGGCACAGCACTGATCTGAGTGGAGAACATTGGAGGAGGCCTATGTAAGTGCATAGGCTGAAATGATGAAAATGATCATGTGTAATAGCATCTTTACGCTAAAGAGGCGCACCACTCTTTAGCGTAAAGATGCTATTACACATCCATTGCAGTAAATGCACGCTCGCAGCTTGCAGGCAGCTCGTGACAGGTTTTCGAGCTGCACATTAGCTCCGCATTCGTGAGAGGTAGACGCATCCCTACAGTACGCCATCGAGCGGAATTTTCCTAAGTCATAATTACCTGTGTTCTATGCATCAATGTATGTAGATAATTAATGAATTTATTTTTATTTATTTTTCACCATCATCATCATCAGCCTATCGCAGTCCACTGCTGGACGTAGGCCTCTCCAATTGTTCGCCACTGTGATCTATCCATGGCTTCTCGCATCCAGCTCTTGCCAGCCATCCTGCGCAGATCGTCCCCCCACCTAGCCAGAGGGCGCCCTACATTACGTTTGCCAAGACGCGGTCTCCACTCCAAAACTCGTTTACCCCATCGGTTGTCGGTTCTGCGGCTAATATGGCCAGCCCACTGCCACTTAAGCTTGCTAATCCGGTGAGCAATGTCGATAACTTTATTTATTTTTACGGCCTAAATACTCGTATGTCAATACATACGAGTTACGTTTGTTACAGCCAAAAATTCTCAGCTGTAAATTTTGTATTTTTTTGTTACTGCTTAGTACACTTAGTTACTAAGCAATAACAAAAAAATACAAAATCAACCGACAGAAAATCAATTGTTTTAAATTTAAAACTTTAAGTATCGTACATTGGTTGCAAAGGCGAACTTAAACCAAGACGAATTTTTCACGTCAATTATTGTAAATCGATTTTAAAAGTGTTCAAATTTCGATCAATCATTTTAACAAATTACAGAAATGTGTCGATTTCTTGAAATAAGAAAATTGTGGTTGATTTTCGCATCTTATAATAATTGCATCGAGAAAAACAAACAACTTTCTCAATCTTAATTTTAAGAAAATTCGTACGTTTCTTGAGGCTTGTGAAACGATTTCCTAAAAGAAGAACGAACAAAGTGCACCTAGCGATACTCAGTGAAACGTGGTTAGAAGAGAATACCCCAATCCATATTCGCGGATACAATATTTATCGAAGAGACAGATATGACTCATATGGAGGAGCAGTCATTTCGCACAAGTCTATAAGTATTCAGGTTTGTTCCGTCAACAACATCAATCCAGGTATTGAAGTGATATATGTGAAATTATTCAACTGTAAGTATTTGGAAAACATAATTTCTGTATATTGTCCTTCATCTGTACATACTAACCAGTCAGATTGGGATACAATTTTTGGCCTTACGTCTAAAAAGACATTAATAGCTGGGGATTTTAATGGGCATCATTGTAATTGGTCTTACAAGAATGACTCAAGAGGACTTCAACTATTTGACTCTGCCCTAGAGCATGGTTTTGTATCATTGAATAGCGGTGCCGATACCAGAGTAAAATTAGTTAATGGCAATCTTCAAAAATCTTCTCCTGATATTTCTTTTTTATCTTGCGATGTAGCCGTATATTTCAATTGGGAGACACTTAATGAAAACCTGGGCAGCGATCACTTAATTATAAAAATATCCTCAAGTTTTAACAATAGATTAGATTTTATAAAGAGACGGAATTTCAAACTAGCTAATTGGGTCGGATTTAAGGAGGACCTCTTGAACTCATTTTTTAGTTTCGACAGTGCCACATGTACTGCTACTAATGTACAAGAATATTATGATTTCTTTTTGGACGTAATAGTAAAAGCAGCTAATAAAAATATTCCATTTATTAAAATATGTACGAATCCCACCAATCAATTTAAACCTAAAGAATATTGGTGTCCCTCCTTGTCCAAGGCAGTGGCCGAACGTAGACTGGCCCTGAGTAAATTTAGAAAAAACCCAACTCCGGAAAATTTACAAAAAATCGAAGAAAAAGTTTTAGAAACTAGAACAAAAATTAAAAAAGCAAAAAGTAAAAGTTGGCATGACTTCTGTAATAGTATTGACGAGAGTACATCTGTTTCTGATATGTGGAGTAAAATGCGCTGGTTTAAAGGTTGTAGTAGGTCAAGATGTGTCGTACCAGATGATAAAAAAAAGGAATTGTTACATTCTCTAACTCCGGATACTGTTGCTAACCGTCCGCCTAAGTTTAGATCAAGTAATACTCTATTAGAAGCTAAATTTTCTATTCAAGAGCTAGTCTCGTTATTAAAAACTAAGGATACTGCTCCGGGCATCGATGGTATCACTTATTCTATGATTTATCATTTACCCTTGACCGGCAAAGTGTTTCTGTTAGACTTATTTAATTCTATTCTAAGACTAGGAGCTGTACCTAATCAGTGGCGATCAATATTGATTGTACCTATACCGAAAGCAGGAGTTGTGAATTCAGAATATGATATGAAGTTGAGGCCTATTTCTCTTATTTCGTGTGTTTGCAAATTATTTCACAATTTAATAGCCAAGCGATTAGAATGGTTTGTCGAAAAACATAAAATTTTATCAACTTATACGAGCGGTTTCAGAAGAGCTCAGTCATGCCTAGATTGTCTAACAAGACTTGTGACTTTCATACAAATAGGCCTTTCCTCGAATACCCCTACGGCATCCTGCTTCCTAGACATAGAGAACGCATACAACAACGTTTTGGTTGAGAAAGTAGTCAGTATCCTTGATGAACTAGGAATTGGAAAAAGTATTTGCCAATATTTCTGGTCATTCCTAAGCGATAGGCACCTTATGATCAAAAATGAAAGTGAAGTTGATAACATCGAAGTGAGGCACGCTAGAGTAGGACTGGCTCAGGGAGATCCTGTATCGCCCTTGCTGTTTAATATAGTTACTCACAACATATGCCACCAAATTTCAAATGTTATTTTATCACAGTACGCCGACGACTACGTATTATATATTAGTAATAAAGATCTACAAAAATGTGAAACTGAATTACAATCAGCAATAAATAATATGATTAAGTTATTAGACAGGATAGGACTTCAGTTATCTGGTACAAAATCAAAAATCTGTTTATTTAGTAGAGGTTTTAGGAGAAAGCAGCTGACTTTACACATAAATGATCGATTCTTAAAAACTGAGAAAAATATCAAATATCTTGGTATATGGCTGGATGCATCGTTGCGATGGAACAAACATATAAATGAGATTGCGGAAAATACCTCAAAGTTTCTGAACATATTAAGAGTTTTGTCAGGATCTGGATGGGGTCTTCATCCTAACCATTTACGTTCACTTTATATGTCAATAATTAGGAGCCGGCTCGATTACGGTTGTTTCCTTTACAATAGTGGAGCGAAAACGAATTTAGCCAAAATTGATAGAATACAAAATCAAGCATTAAGAATTATCGGTGGGTTTATAAGAAGCACACCTATCCATGTGATGGAATGTCAAATAACTGTTCCTCCGCTACAGCTAAGGCGATTATATCTAGCATATAAATATTGTATTAAAAGTATGTCTGTATCGGGTAATAATACTATAAAACTCCTGGATGATCTTTGTTCAAACAATCATAATAATTACTGGGAGAGAGTTAAAAAACCTTTACTTTGGATAGTATATAACGAATGTAAAAACTGTATAATGTTTAATTCAAATCCTATTGAGATGTTTAACTTGGACATATGGGTAAGCAAAATTAAAATAAATGAGATTATAAACTGTGAATTAGATTGTATTAAAAAATCAAAAAAGAACTTGGACTTATGTATCGAATTTGAAATTATAAAAGAAATTAACATAAAATATACTGGTTGGACAAAGATCTATACAGATGGCTCAAAAAATAAAGATGGTATGGGAGCAGCTTATTATGACCCATCTAGAGGCATATCTGCTATGTATAAAATTTGTTCTGATATTTCAATTATGACGGTGGAACTCATTGCAATCTTCGAAGCATTAAAATATATTGAAATTCAAAATTCAACTGATTGGGTTATTCTTACAGATAGCAAGAGCGCTATTCAACATTTGGCTCGGTGCGCCTCTGGATATAGCAGAGGTGTTCCGATAGCCTACGATATTTTGAGAGTCGTACTAAAGCTAGATAACGATAGAAATAAAAATGTAAGATTGCAATGGGTTCCATCTCACATGGGTTTAACTGGTAACGAGGAAGCTGACAAACTAGCCAAAACAGCCTGTTCTTCTGGTATTAACTATGACATTTTACCGTTTTATACCGAAGTTTTACCTAAATATAGAAGAATTGTATTTAATAAATTTAAGGAATATTTTAATAAAAGAAGTACAGAAAAAGGAATTTGGTTTAAAACTATACAGTGTCAGCTCCCTCGCATCCAATGGTTTTTAAATAGTAAATTAAGTAGGAGACATATTGTTGTTTTACATAGATTGAGGTCTGGACATTATCCGTCTAACAAATTCGCTTACCTCATGAAAAAAGTTTCCAACCCTAATTGTGAAGTTTGTGGCACCATAGATGATGTTCAACATTTACTGATAGAATGTAAAAAATATGAGCAAGTGAGAAACTCACTGATTCAAAGATGTAACATAAATTTGTATGAGATGGGCGCATTCATTAGTATTTTAAACGTTCCTAATTCGCAAGCTGCAAAATATTTAGCAGAAATGTTTTTGAATCACTGAATTTTCCCGCTCGCGCAACTATCATATCAGGACGCAAACATGTATATATTAAGTTACGATGGGGCTGGCATGTATGTTCAATCAAAAGCCCCCAAATAAATAAAGAATAAAAAAAAAAAAAAAAAAAGAAGAACATCTTTGACATCGATTTACATTTTACATTTAGTTATCACTTAAGCACATATACTTTCATATTTATAGGCCCCTGAAGCTAGTATGTTTGTATGAAAATTAGGTTCTGAGTTGATTTTGTTGCTCGCGAGTGTACATAGATAGATACATTTATATAGATTCAGTGCTTATTACAGCGAAATAA
Source organism: Marasmia exigua (assembly GCA_019059595.1). Taxonomy (NCBI): domain Eukaryota; kingdom Metazoa; phylum Arthropoda; class Insecta; order Lepidoptera; family Crambidae; genus Marasmia; species Marasmia exigua. The sequence continues at coordinate 12,076 of JADPWL010001415.1, read as the reverse complement.
ATATCTATATAAATAAATACTTACAGCATTATAGGTGAAATAATGGTACTGAAATAACTTCTCGACATCAAAACACGTACACTTCATCATTTTATATCAAAGCACTAATAATATTCCCCAACCGATTTCGGCTAAGGCGGCCAATCTCAACGATCAGCCACTTACGCAGGATAATTATAGTGCTCAAGTGTATGCGCAAACATAAGTGCTCATTCTATTCCCTTACCCTCATATTCCGATGGGACACCAGTGTGACAGACACGACCGCAGAAGGATCGGGCACAGCTCCAACGACTGAACGTTCTTTCCGTGGGGGTAAAATTCTCATTTCTTCACAGAAAAACTCAGGTACAAATTTTTTGGCCGTGTGGTCCCCGGCTGAGTAGAATAGGCCACCCTCACTCTTACCGAGGTGTCGTAAAAGGCGACTAAGGTAAAGCTGCTGGCATGATCATCAGCACCCAGAGAAGGAAAACTCTGCATTTATATCAAAACCCTCGCCAACCCGTCTGCCAAGCGTGGTGAGTATGGCAATTACCCCTCATGTGATTGAGGGAGGCCCGTGCCCTAGCAGTGGGGACTTAAATGGGCTGATGATGATGATGACAAATTTTTGGCCCAACGCGGGGATCTAACCCGGGACCCAAAGCGCAGCCATCGCTCACTACCCATTGCGCCAACGAGGCAGTCAAAGCACTAATTCACTAATACAATATGCAGCACAAATGCTTTGCATAAATCTTCCATGAAATCTATATTGTTTTATCCTCAGCATATTGGACGCGACATTTTGGAGTCGCGCTCCGTTATTCCAGAAATACGCTAACAATGCCATATTGGAATATATTAAATGGAATATTCCATTTTGCATCCATCGCCGAGGGGCCTGACCAGAGCGTTTGTTGATTTAGGACTTTTGTATAACTTATTTGGTTTTGTTTACTTAATGGCGGACAGAACAGAACTAAAGTTTTGTTGTGCAAATTGAAAGGTGTAAATATTTACAGCTGAGAATTTTTGGCTGTAACAAACGTAACTCGTATGTATTGACATACGAGTATTTAGGCCGTAAAAATAAATAAAGTTATCGACATTGCTCACCGGATTAGCAAGCTTAAGTGGCAGTGGGCTGGCCATATTAGCCGCAGAACCGACAACCGATGGGGTAAACGAGTTTTGGAGTGGAGACCGCGTCTTGGCAAACGTAATGTAGGGCGCCCTCTGGCTAGGTGGGGGGACGATCTGCGCAGGATGGCTGGCAAGAGCTGGATGCGAGAAGCCATGGATAGATCACAGTGGCGAACAATTGGAGAGGCCTACGTCCAGCAGTGGACTGCGATAGGCTGATTGTTAGGAACTCGAACTTGATAGCTCAATGAGATTAAAATGAAACAACGCACTCTATGAACTAATAGTTTATTATTATAGAAAAAACACTTGGGGTTATGTAGGCCCGATAAAAAATCTCGCCGGCGCGATTTAGCTTCGCTTCAAACGGCTCTAAAGTACAACGCCATCTATTGGCGGCCAATGACCAACAATGTCCAATACTAACACTAACATACCGCCCACCAAGGACGATACTGAAGAAACGTTCTTCACAAATGCAAGATTAGCTGAATACCTTCCTTGATGAGTGGTTCTAACCAATGCGCTTAAGAACATTTTTTTTTTAAAGTGCTTAAACTATCTTAAATTAATTAACAATATAAATATATGAACAAGTATAGGGATCTTAACCTTAGTAACAATAGGTAGAGTAAACTTAATTAACTGGCAGTATACATAATTTTGAGGTAGGTCTCTTTATGACAGACCTTTCAGTGCGTAATGTGACCACTCGGGTGATGTTATCTGAACCAACATGTTTTTGTTCAATTCGACCGAGCAACCAGCGAGTAGGAGGCATGTCACTCTCTTTAACTAAGACTATATCCCCGATTTGAGGCTCAGGTTTTTGATGAGACCATTTATACCTATGTATCAGCGTCGTCAGGTACTCTGACGACCACCGCTGCCAAAAGTTCTGCAACATCCGTTGCACTAATTGCCATCTAGTCAATAGACCTATCGAAGACTCCTGATAGTCAAAATCAGGTACAGCTAACAACGGTCCCCCTACCAAGAAATGCCCTGGAGTCAGTGGCGTAGGTGCATCGCGGTCGTTGTTAACAAGTACTGTCATGGGTCTGGAATTCAAGCAAGCTTCGATTTGTCCTAGCAATGTACTCAACTCCTCGTAGGTAAGCGTGGAGTCACCTATAACGCATTTTAAATGGAATTTGGTAGATTTCACCGCCGCCTCCGACAATCCGCCAAAATTTGGTGCATCGGGCGGGATGAAATGCCATTCTGTCCCAACGGACTCTAAATGCTCTGCAATGCTTTGTTGCAAAGAAGACAATTCTTTGAGTTCACGAGCTGCACCTATGAAATTGGTGCCGTTGTCGCTCCAGATCTGAGCACAATGTCCGCGCCTTGACACAAATCTTCTAAAAGCTGCCAAAAACGCTTGTGTGCTCATGTCACTTACAGCTTCCAAATGTATAGCACGAGTTGCCATACAAATATATAAACAAATATACCCTTTATAGGCATGATGCCCACGGCCCTTGGCTGTTCTAATTCTAATCGGTCCGGCATAATCCACACCGCTGTGAAGAAATGGCCTGGACGGATTACATCTGACAGACGGAAGCGGTCCCATTAATTGGTTGGTAAGCTTAGCGCTATGTTTAGCACAAGTTACGCAATTACGCACATGTTGTCTCACTAAACTCTTCGCTCTCACAATCCAGTATCCAGTTCTCAAATAATTTAGCATGAGCTGAGGTCCACCATGCAATGTACAATCATGGGCATTTGCTATTATGAGTTTTGTGAGGTGATCGGAGTGAGGAAGAATGATGGGATGCTTCGTTTGATCTGGAAGAGACGACTGTTGCAATCTTCCGCCCACCCTGATAATATCGTCATCATCAAGGTAAGGACACAAGGACTTCATTATGCTTGTTTTTGATTTTAAGCAACCTGTTTCTTTAAGCTGCATGTACTCTTCTTTGAACTCTCTTTTTTGGCACTCTCCGATACAACATTTTAATGCTTCTTCTATTTCTTTTCTTTTAAGGTATTTCGTTTTTTCTTGTTTATCTACATCTTTAAATTTAAGAACTCTTCTGCAGTATGCTACTACTCTTAATAATCTGTTTAAGCTTGAGAACTTGCTCCACTCAGATTCTTCAGTGGCCACAGTGACATGTGACTTTATGTTCTCCTCTAATTTTGATTCTAAATTCTTCGGGCGATTATATTTTATTATTTTTGATCTCAGAAATTCAGGACCTTCAAACCAAAGCCTTTGTTCCTTTAATGAACTGGGTGAAACTCCCCTGGAAGCCACATCCACGGGATTATTTTTTGTTGAAACATGCGCCCATTGTTCTGCGTCCAAGGTGGTTAAAATTTCAGATACACGATTGGCTACAAAAGTTTTCCATTTAGATGGATGACCATTGAGCCATGCCAATACGACCGTGGAGTCGGTCCAGGCGTGTACTGTGTTCTTAGGAATACATAATGCTTGCACGGTGTCTACTAACAAACGTGCTAGTAGAACCGCGCCGCATAATTCAAGCCGAGGTATTGTGATCTGTTTAATAGGTGCTACCTTGGTTTTAGCCGTCAACAAAAATACACTTACTTCTCCTGAGCTACTTATTGTCCTGATGTACACGACCGCTGAATACGCCGCCTTGGATGCATCACTGAAGCCGTGAAGTTCTACGCAAGCATCATTACTTGTCATACCTATCCATCTTGGAATACGAATGTCGGTAAGTCGATTTAAGTCAATACGGTAAGTATCCCATTCCTTTTTTAAGATTGTAGGTACCTCATCATCCCATCCTACGCCTGCTAGCCAAAGTTTCTGTATCATTATTTTCGCTAGTACTACCGTAGGAGCTATCCATCCTCGGGGATCATAGAGTCGCGCAATATCCGATAATATATTTCTTTTTGTTGCAGGTCCAGATTCAGGAGGCAGTTGCACCGAGTAGCTAAAGACGTCGCTGCAGGGAGACCAGGTAAGTCCTAATATTTTCGTATTATCAAATATGTCCTTTTTTTCTTTAGATTCCTTTTCTATTATTACATTTGTTCTTTCGTCCTCAGTTTTCTCAATAGTTCTCAAAAGGTTTTGACTGTTAGTATTCCACTTCTGTAACACAAATCCTCCCTTATTTAATAGATCTCTAAATTCTTCATAAATAGCCTTTCCTTCTTCTACAGTAGTACACCCTGTCATTAAATCATCCATATAGAAGCTGGTTGGAACTCTTTCTGCTGCTAATGGATAGTTTTTGCCTTCGTCTATGGCTACTTGGTGCAGTGCTCTTACGGCCAAGTAAGGGGCTGAGGCAGTTCCAAAGGTGACAGTGATTAACTCGTAATCTTTTATCTCCTCCTCAGGATTGTCTCTCCATACTATTCTTTGGAACGGCGTGTGCATTTAATCGACCTTTACTTGGCGGTACATTTTTACGATATCTGCTACCATTCCAATAGGATGTGTTCTCCATCGCAGGACAAGGTGACGAAGATCGGACTGTAAGGTAGGGCCTATCATTAAACAGTCATTAAGTGATATTTTGTTTTCATTTTTACAGGAAGCATCGAAGACTACGCGTACTTTACTAGTGGTCTTGTCGTCACGGATGACCGCGTGATGTGGTAAATATACTGCTTCATTTTCATCATCTACTTTTACTTCTTTCATGTGATTCAAAGTTATATATTCGCGAATAACCTTTGTATATTTTTCTTTCAGGTCTGTATTCTGCTTCATCCTTCGTTCTAATGTCTTCAATCTATTTATTGCTATATTTCTACTATTCCCACCAATGCACTGCGGCTTCTCATCACGAAATGGTAAAGTTACAATATATCTACCGTCTGTAGTCCTGTTAGTAGTTGCTACAAAATTATCTTCACATCTCTGCTCTTCAATTGTAAGTATTTTATTTTCATTAAGTGATTGATCTTCTAATTCCCAGAACTGTTTAATTAAATCGTTTTCGTTAATTTGTGCATGCATGACTGTAACGTTATGAGATCGAGATTGAATACCAATGTTGTCTTTGTCTATTATTTCAGGATTGCCTACTCCGGAGAGGATCCAGCCAAAACTTGTGCATTGAGCTACAAGAGATCCAACTGGAGCTCTTTTCACACCGTCCTTTAATATCTTACCATATACGTCTGCTCCTAGTAACATATCTATCTTGCTGGGATAATTGAACTCTGGGTCTGCTAATTGCAGTTGTTCTAATTCTAGCCATTGAACATCCTGAAGTCGTCTTTCTGGTAAGTAAGATGTAATGTTTTTTAAAACGTATGCCTCGACTTCTATCTCAAATTCAGGATCAGAGATTGATTGCAATTTTAAATAAACCATAGACCTTGATACAATTGTTTTATTGTCACCAAGACCCGATATGGTTCCCTTTACAGGCGTTTTCTTTAACCGCAAGAACTGAACTGTAGCCTCTGTAACAAAGCTAGCCTGGGACCCCTGATCTAGCAAGGCTCGGACTATTTGGTAATCACTAGACACAGATTGAGCTTTAACCAACGCTGTGGCCAGTAGTACTTGTTTAAGGTTGGTTAATTGACTAATCGAATGACATGAAATAAGTGCTTCATTTTTATTTGAACTGTCAGTGCTATCAGAGGAGGTGCCAGGCTTAACCTCTGCACCTTTGAACTCGTCATGATTAGGTTTTGAACTAGTTGTATGTAAAAGAGTATGGTGTCTCCGTTTACAAATACGACAACTCGTCGGTTTTTGACATTGAAGCGTTGCGTGATTTCCACCCAAACAGTTAAAACAGATTCTGTGTTTAATAACAAACTGACGTTTTTGACCATCATCTAGTGCCATGAACTTCCGGCAAAAACACAATTTATGACCATCGGAGCAATATTCGCAACGTAAAGCATTTGGCGAATTACTAGTACCTGTAGTTAACAATACCTTTGTATGAGACTTCTGTGCACGCGAACCATGTTGCTGAACTTGTGCCCTTTTTGATTCAACGCATTCTAATGCCCTGAATCGACTCTTGACAAAGCTCTTAAACTGTAGCAATGTAGGCAATTCAGTCTTTTCATCGGATGATGTGTTCAATTCCCATTGCTTACGGGTTTCTGGATCGAGTTTGTACGCAAATATATAAATAATTATTGGGTCCCAAGTGCTCACATCAATGTTCATATTTTTTAAGGCATCTATACAATCGAAAGTCGTATCTAAAAGTTCCTTTAAAGCTGATGGTGATTCCACCATCATTCGCTTTTGAGTGAATAACCTTTTAAAAATACAATTTGATAAATATTTTTTATTATTATACCTGGATTCTAATTTCTTCCAACACTGTAAATAATTTGAATCAGTAATAGAGATGTATCGCACTAATTGCTCCGCCTCACCTGTGAGATGGCCTTTCAGGTAATGTAGTTTTTTGCACATTATCGAGGGACGAATTTGAGTGTATTAAGGAAACAAACATGTCTCGAAAGCTAACCCACTCTGTGTAAACACCTGAAAAGGTTGGGATAGTGATCTTGGGTAATTGCACTGACGAAGAAGATAAACAGTTATCTTTTTTGGACTCTGCGTTACTATTAGAAACAGTTTTAACGTTAGTACTAAATGATTTTGAATGTTCCTTTAATACACATTTATAATTGACATAGCACTCCTCAGTTACATCATACATACCATCTCTGAAATAAGAGGACTTCTGAGATTCTTCCCATTTAAATTCCTTTATAATTCTATGATGATTAGTAATGAACTCCACCCATAGTTGTTCTAGGTTATCTAATCTAGTTTCGACATATGATTCAGTAATTCGATCTTTGGGCGATTTTTTAAAGTTGGTAAATGCCCGAGAAATTCGATCTGTAAGATCTCTTTGACAATTAAGAAGTCCTTCCATTTCAATATAAAAACTACAATATTCTAAAGTATTTTTTTTAACAAAAATGTAAACAAAGTTTTCTTTTTAAAAATATTATAAGTTCCAAATATTAGCGAAAATTTTACAAGTCTTTTTGAGTTGAACGAAAATTGGGCACAGATTCCCCGTTCCGTCGTTTTTTCTTAAATTTTTCTAAGTCCTACTAACTACCAATTTTATTTTCAAAGTTGATATGAAATGTACGTCTAAAACTCCTAAGTCTGGATGGTCTTGACGATAAGGTTGAAAATTGTACTCACAGTTTTAACTTCACTCATACGCCACACTCACTATGACTTGGCGCCGCGTCACGTTGCAAAGTCCCGAAGTTCGTTTCTCGCCACCAGGTGGCGTTGTTGTACTGGTTATAGGCGGGCGGCACCGTTCACTAGGGGGCGCTGCTGTACTCGTAGGCGGGCGGCACCACTCGCTAGAGGGCGCTGCTGTACTCGTAGGCGGGCGGCACCACTCACTAAAGGGCGCTGCTGTACTCGTAGGCGGGCGGCACCACTTGCTAGAGGGCGCTGCTGATGGTCTTCGAAGGGACACCACGGGGGGCTTTCCAAATTGAGAAAGGGGGGAGGGGTGCTGCACTAATCGGCACTCGTCCGCCAAACTCCTGGCACTTGTTTGACAGCGAACCACTGCCCTTTAAGCGCTTACGTCAAAAAAAGTCCGTCTCGACTAGGACCAAATGTTAGGAACTCGAACTTGATAGCTCAATGAGATCAAAATGAAACAACGCACTCATCTGAACTAATGGTTTATTATTATAGAAAAAACACTTGGGGTTATGTAGGCCCGATAAAAAATCTCGCCGGCGCGATTTAGCTTCGCTTCAAACGGCTCTAAAGTACAACGCCATCTATTGGCGGCCAATGACCAACAATGTCCAATACTAACACTAACACTGATGATGATGATGGTGAAAAATAAATAAAAATAAATTCATTAATTATCTACATACATTGATGCATAGAACACAGGTAATTATGACTTATGAAAATTCCGCTCGATGGCGTACTGTAGGGATGCGTCTACCTCTCACGAATGCGGAGCTAATGTGCAGCTCGAAAACCTGTCACGAGCTGCCTGCAAGCTGCGAGCGTGCATTTACTGCAATGGATGTGTAATAGCATCTTTACGCTAAAGAGTGGTGCGCCTCTTTAGCGTAAAGATGCTATTACACATGATCATTTTCATCATTTCAGCCTATGCACTTACATAGGCCTCCTCCAATGTTCTCCACTCAGATCAGTGCTGTGCCGCCCGCATCCAATGGATTCCCGCAACCTTCACCATCTGGTGAACGACGATCTCGTCGGTCCACCTTTTGGGGGGCCTGCCACGGCTGCGACTTCCTGTACGTGGCCTCCACTCGAGGACCTTTCCAAACCAACGGCCGTCTGTTCTCCTCGCTATATGCCCTGCCCATTGCCACTTGAGACATGCAATCCTTTGGGCTATGTCTGTGACCTTAGTTCTCCTGCGGATCTCATCATTTTTGATACGATCACGCAAAGAGACTCCGAGCATAGCCCTCTCAATTGCTTTCTGGGTGACTTGAGCCTCTTTAATCGGCACATTGTAAGCGGCCACGTTTCGGTTCCGTATGTCATCAATGGCAACAAACACGCATTAAAGACTTGTCTGAAGACATTGCGGTAGATGGGCCGAAAATAAGCTGCGTAGCTTAATAATAATAATAATAATTTTAGCAGTGATCATTTTAGCATACTTAAAAAGCATGTCAAATATGAACATGCTTAATGAACTGCTATCAATAAGCATGCTATAAGCTATCTATTAGCATGCTTAAAAATAAGCAAACCTAAATAATAAATATAAATAGATATTTAACAACATCACGACTCGGAGATAGGTAGCTCAAGCATCTGTGTTACGGATCAGAATCAACAGTGGGATTACAAATAGGGTTGTCGAGGGTTTGATATAAATGCAGAGTTTTCCTTCTCTGGGTGCTGATGATCATGCCAGCAGCTTTACCTTAGTCGCCTTTTACGACACCTCGGTAAGAGTCTTGCAGCATGCGAACTTTATCGGCCAGCGGGCTAGTAACTGCTTCGGGAAGATGGCGAGAATATCTTCATCGACCTGGGGCGTGCGGTACAAAGCACTTAGGGTCCTGTATTCAGGGACCTATGTTGCAAGTCTTACTTACGCTGCGGCAGTTTGGTGGCACCGGTCAAGCATCTTCGTGGTAAAGCGAGCTTTGCTGCGCACCCAGCGGCCTGCAATGATTCTGCTCACGAAGGCTTATAGGTCTGTTAGCACATCAGCGCTGCCCGTGCTAGCTGTGGTATTGCCGGCCGACTTAGAAGTCGTTCGTGTGGGACGATTCTGTGGAGAAGCTGATGAAACTCGGGACCATGTGCTGTGGGAATGTCAGCTGTATGAAGAAGAGCGGCAAAAGATGCTGAATGACTGGAACAGAAACGAGATAGGATCAGTATACCATCAAGAGATGGTCAACTCTGCAGAAGGTTCTCGACGGTTGCGTGCGTTTGCACACAAAACGCTTAACATTAGGAAGGAGATTCATTGATGTGAAATTGCCCGAGCGCGAGTCGCTCGTGTTGTGGTGTTTCACGCCCCTTTTGGGGAGAAGTGACATTGAGATGGGACACAGACACAGACTTTGTAGGGAGTGAAGAAACGCACCGGGGAAAGAGCCCTTAGCAAGTACCTGGTGAGCGTCTTCCAAGATTCGGTCCGTATGCCGAGACGGTAGGAAGGACCATGGGCTGGTGGAGGAACTGTGTCTACCTCGGTAAAAGTGAGGGTGGCCTATTATACTCTGCCTATTATATCTACGCAGGACTTATAATAGTGCACAAGTATATTTCGCAGACACAAGTGCACTCTCTATTCCCGTACCCTCTTATTTCTATGGGACACCAGTGTGACACGACCGAAGAGGAATAAGGCGTAGGACCAACGGCTTAACGTACTATCCGAGGCACGGGGGTACAAGACCGCCAACTTCCAGACTCCGGGCTAACACTGAGAATTTCTTAACAGAAAAACTCAGCTACAAATTTTGGCCCGACCCGGGGATCGAATCCGGGACCCCAAGCGCAACCGTCGCTTTAAAGTGCGACCCACTAACCATTGCGGCACCGAGGCAGTCCTACCCACAGTACATACTGTAGGATTTTGGATTTTTTACTCTATTGTGTTAATAGGATATCCGACAACAAAGAAATTATAATGAATACTCGTAACAATAGGTAATACTATACCAACCTCTTATTGATTTAAACCCGCCACATCTCAAAGCCATTACGACAGTAAAATGTAGGTATAACATTCTATTGTTCACATCACATCACATCTCAGCGTGTAAATTTGCGGATGCGTCCTAAGCTTCAGCATAAATGGGCCGGCTCGACCGGAGTGATACCACGGCCTCACAGAGAACCGGCGTGAAGCAGCACCGTGCTTTGTTTTGCTGCGTGAGTGAGGGTACCGGAGGCCCAACCCGGAGGAGAGGAGGTTTTAAAGGTTTGGCAGCGAACTTGTGCCTCCACTGGTGTTGCGAGTTGCGCCCATGGGGCGGTGGCAATCGCTTACCATCAGGTGGTCAGTCTACTCGTCTGTCACCTATCACATAAAAATAGCTGTCGCTTCGGAGCCCAGGGTACGCTTAGACCATAATTCAAGATTTGGGGAGTCTGGTAATTACAATGAAGCGACCACGGTGTGAATTTTGCAACCCTTTAACAGGGGAACCAAACCAACTGTGTATGGTTACATGTTTCAGAAACTATCGGAAACGTGAAGATTCCCTCACTTTTTTTTCCACACCGCCGAGCTAATGGTAGAAATATGCACATAAATTTGAAAAATCCAGATGTGCACGCTTGGATATGAACTCACAACCTCTCGTATGGAAGGTGCGTTCTGATCCACTGAGCCACTATAATCAATCAGCCTATCGCCGTCCACTGCTGAACGTAGGCCTCCCCCAAAGAGCGCCAACCAGCCCGGTCCTGAGCGGTCCGCATCCAGCTCACACCAGCCATCTTTCTCAAATCTTCAGTCCATCGCGCCGCAAGGCGTCTAACACTGCGTTTCCCCACGTGTCGACCGCTCCACTCCAGTACGTGTCGACTCCATCTTTTATCAGTGCATCTAGAAACATGACCGGCCCATCTCCACTTCAGCGTAGAAACTCCAAGCATAGCAATTATAACTAAATGATAAATTAAACCCGCCTCATCTCACAGCCTTTAAATCGATAACATTTATAACCGTTTATTTATTGTTCACAATTAAGTATAAAACTGTCGGTAACTACACAATAAAAACCATTTCGTCTGGCTCCGTTGAAGTCACAAAGAAAAAATGGCAAGGAAAAATTTATCCAGCATTTTAATTTATAATCCTCACAATTTCAACCTAACACGAAGGAAAATTTTAACAACTCGCCGGCTTAGTAAAGACTTAATTCGGTCGCTTGATTTTTCCTCAACTAAAGAGGATTTTTCCTCGTTTCTCCACGATTACCCCGATTTAGGGGGTAAGTTATAATGTGGTAACAAAGGATGACCTCTGAGGAAGGAACCCTGGACAAAAGAGTGCACAGCCTCATTGTACTGAGTAGAATACTCGAGTCGTAATGGGGAAATAATTTTGTGAGTGACGCAGGGCAATTTTGAAATTGGCCGAATCAGATATGGCTGGGCTGGTCACTTTATGACACGCTCATCTTTTATGATTTGGTGATTTAACATTCATCATTTATGGTTCAACAGAATCAATGGTAGCTCAGTGAAGAAAGTACCTTCATACAGGGGGGCGTAATTTAAATTCGAGCATCTGCCTCAGGATTTTCAAATCTACTTGTGCCATATGGAAAAAACATCTTCTTGGAAGCAAGAGACAACAGACAAGGATGCTCATAGGAGCGTTTACAGGGCGTTATGCAACGAACAAAATGCTAATGAAGATGAATAGCGACTGCAGAGCATGCAAGGAGGAGATGGAAACCATAGAACATCTTTTATGTGGATGCGTCTCATTAGCGAGAG
>JADPWL010001413.1:0-13239 GCA_019059595.1 Marasmia exigua | reverse complement strand
AAGCCAAAAGAGCTGATCATCGAGTACAGCGGTAGGGCTTCGGTCGAAGGCATCCCGGAGGCCACGTGGAACTGGACCACCTTCATGAGGACGCCGTCAACGATGCCATGGAATTCATTAAATGAACACAGGTTCAGTGCGGCAGCCACATATTTTAGTGCACTAGTCGTGCGAGCAAACACAAGCACTCTTGTTCTGTACCCTAATACTCATATTACGATGGGATATTATGACACGATCATCTTCGAGACAGTTGAGTGGATAAGAACTTTTTTGTATATTACCACGGGTATAAATAGTAAAATATTATATTCTCCGTTTAATTAACAATGGGAGAGGCCACGCGTCGGACATGAATGGGCCGGCTCGACCGGAGTAATACCACGTCCTCACAGGAAACGCGTGAGCAGTGCATGCGCTGTGTTCGTTGCGTGATGAGGGACCGGAGGCCCAATCCAGGGGAGAGGCGTTAAAAGGTAAGCAGCGCACTTGTGACACACTGGGTGCAGAGTCCCATGGCGGCGGTAATCGTTACCATCAGGTGATCGTCTGTCGTTGCCATATATCATAAGAAAAAAAAAAATGTTGATTGCATTTACTGATAACTTCACATTATACATTAAAATACACAAATCTATTTGACTATTACGACATTAAACTGACCGGAATATGACTGGACCGGATGGCGCAATTAGTAGTGACCCTGCCTCTTACGACAAAGGTTCGTGGGTCGATCCCCACCCTGGACAAACATTTTTTCTTTTTTTTTTTTTTTTTTTTCCCATTGCGATGAACACTGTGTTTGTTCGGTGTCTGGGGGTAATATATGTATTTAAGAATTATTGTGTTCCTCTGTTTCTTCTGTCTTGTCTGATATCTGTAACACAAGTGTTAAGCTACTTAGTACGGAATCAGGTCAACGTATGAGATGTTGTGAGAATTATATTATTTTTGTCTCAAAAAATGGTTGTTAAAAACATTTGGTGTTCAATTACTGGGACTCACGGACCTAGCCAAGTGAGCCGCAGCTTCAAATTATTGGGTTCATATGATTTGCATCGTCTTCGTACAGGAACTTACGAACAATGCGGACAAGTGTTTAGGGATAGCGCCTTTTGCATTGTCATGTATATATTTTCGGGACATCGAGTATTCGTAGGCAGTCAAAAGGTGTTTGGAAATTACACCAGGGCTAGACAGCACCAACGGCAAGATGTACACTTATTCATATTCCAGATTGAATTATCTCCCTCTTTTAATTCGTATATCTGTACTTCTCTGTAATTGTTTATTATATATTTAATTAGTGAAACCATGACACTAGGGACACTCATCAATAATCATCAGTCCATTTAAGTCCCCACTGCTGGGGCATGGGCCCTCCCTCAATAACATGAGGGAAGTGACATACTCACACGCTTGGCAGACGGGGTTGGCGAGGGTTTTGATATAAATGCAGAGTTTTCCTTCTTCTGGGGTTTTTTTTTTTTGCTGATGATCATGCCAGCACTACCTTAGTCGCCTCTTTTAGGACACCTCGGTAAGGTGAGGATGGCCTATTCTACTCTCGCCGGGGACACACGGCCCTTCTACCGTTAGCTCTAAACCGGATCTATTTGAAACAAATTCGGGAGCGGGAGCATCTAAGCAAACTTATACTATTATTTAATAATTGTGCACTACTTCTCATCTATTTTGCACTGGAAATTGATTAAACGCCCATAAGGGCCGTTTTTGGCGGTAATTCAAATTTCGGAGTACAAAAAGCAGACCCACAGTCAAGTATAAGTATTAAGATAAATAGTGTAGTGTTGTCCGAGAGGTTCGGAAATAGTTAAAAATATAGCCGGTTTAGTTGCTAACAATTTCAATCAATTGGCGTCGCCAGTTGTGCCGTACCGTCACCTTAAAGCGACTTCCCTCTACGCTAGTGGCGCCCCCTATACCGGTGTACCCAATTCGGTCAAATTACCGACTGTCGCTTTTTATTTTCAGGTACGATCCCACAGAGATCTACGGTGAAGATCTGTATGAAGGAGTTCAGAATATCCGACCCCACATAGAGCCGAAACTGATATTTCAAGCAGTTTCTATACGTTTCTAGATCAGGTGGGTAAGTCCTAAATAAGAACAATATAATTCTTCGACTGACCGGACAGCGCAAGGAGTGACCTGCTCTTAGCCAAAGGTCGTGGGCTTCCATCCAACCAGACAAAAATTCGTGCGATGAATACTTGTGTTTGTCGGTGTCTGAGGTGTAATATATGTATTTAAGTATATATTGTTTCCTCTGTGTATGATATCTGTAAACAAGTGCTTAGGGTGGACAGGTAGGGCCACACTAGCGACGGCTAATCGATTTTAATTTTTAGCTACAAACGGACCTATTTTAAACAATTTCGGGGTACAACCTCTTTGCAAACATTAAATAATTAAATCTAAATATGCTTATTCAGAAAAATCCTATTAAACACTTATCCTATTTATTAAATAACTATGCACCAATGTTGGGTCGGTTTTTGTACGCGAAAAATTGATTCACGCCAAATGTGGCCGCTTTTGGCTTGAATCAATTTTCATTTTTAGCTAAATTTAAAATCGATTGGCGTCGCTAGTGTGCCCTACCCGTTACCTTAAGCTACTTCGTACGGAATCAGGTCAACGTATGAGATGTTGTAAGAGTAATTATTATTATAAGTCCTCCTACAGATTTCGGTTAAGGAGGCCAATCTCATATCTCTCATATCTCAGGATAATTATAGTGCTCGTGTGTGCGCAAACACAAGTGCACTCTGTTTCCCTTGCCTCTCAAATTCCGATGGGACACCAGTGTGACGCGACCGGAGAGGGATCGCGCAGGACAAAGTATGAGTCATTGAAAATTTCATAGTTTTCAACTCTTATGCCATGAACATAAGCGTCAAAATCCTGGTGGTTAGTATTTTCCCATTGCCCGATAAGGTTAACGTGCTTCCGAGCACGGGGGTTACCAAGACGCCAACTTCCAGACTACGGGCGACCACTGAGAATTTCTTACAGAAAAAACCTCAGGTAACAAAATTTTGCCTGACCGGGGATCGAACCCGGGACCCCAACCGCAGCCGTCGCTTTAAAGTGCGACGCGCTACCCACTGCGCCATCTATCGGGCATCATTCTATTTTGTGTTGCATCTGGCGATCAACTGGCAAGTTTCTTGCCGGATCTTCTCGACCCGAAACAACTTTCCGAGCCGGTAGTAGCATCGAGTAATATGAATCGAATCATAAGTTAATGTATGACGATTTGTAAGTGCTATGTACAAGCCTATGCCTTAGCCGTAGGAGAGCCACACCTCCCCCGGCGTGAATGGGCCGCTCGAGGAGAGAACCACGTCTCACAGAAAATCGGCTTGAAGCAGTAATTTGCTGTGTTTCGTTGCGTGAGTTGAAGGTACTGGAGGCTCAATCCGGGGGAAAGGGGGGTTTAAGGCTTAATTAGGTTGGCGCAGCGACCCAAAGTGAGTCCTGGCCTCCGATATTAAGAGTCTCCATCTGGGTTGTTCTGCGCCCAAACGCTGACTATCATCCGCCAGAAGTCCGCGCCCAAATCCTTTGACCTGTCTCTCCAAGGTACCTTGGACTGTGGTAAGCGCTTAGCATCAGGGATCAGTCAGTCGTTTTGCACACCTATCACATAAAAAAAATGCAAATAGTCTTTTGACTCACATTCTCTTCCCACACAGGGTCACGCAGCTGACAAGGCAGGCCTTCTCGTCCTAAGCGAAGGCTCGAGAAATTGAAAATCAAAGTGCCATACGAGAGACATTTTATCCTGACTCTGTGTCTGCACGACGGTGCTCGTCAAGATCCGGTGCACGCCGCTGATATTTCACGGCGATTCAGACTGGGGAGAAACATCAAGCAATCTGCACACCAAAAGTTTTACGCTTCGCTGAAAATATTACAAAAGTTTCAACCGCCTGAATCTGTGAGACACGCGAGCGAAAACATAAACTAGGAATGTTTAAAGATTGATAAGTGTGACTTCGCAGCTTTATGTAACAAAATCGAAGATAAAGTCAACTTACGAGGCCAATTTAAAGGAGATAGAAGGTTCGATTTGAAAAGAAGATTGTGCGAAAAAAAAGTGGAAAGTGTGACTATTAAGCCGATAGTGCGAGAAGTGATGGACAAATGAAGTGGATGGTGGAATTAATCGTGCCAAAAATAAGGATGGTGCTGAGTTGATGAAGGTGGACGGTGTTGGTCGCGCGGGTGTCCTCTGCAGGTCAAGTAGTACCTTACGTGATGGGATAGGCAATATGTTCTCTCTGACGCAATCGATTTAATTTTTAGTTTTTATCGGATCGCTAAGCGTATGTTTTCCGTAGGTGTCTCCTGCGCCAGATGAGGGATGATGACATTCGACGGTGCCTGGGGAATGGCGGATGAGAGTGGCCAGAAAACCGGGTCTAGCAGTGGCGTGCACCCCAAAACCCGCATGGGAACCTCTGCCCGCAGTTGGGCGAGTGTGGGTTGCTGGAGATGAACCGGATCTATTTCAAAAATTCGGGGGTTACCATCTCTCGGCTCCACACACCCACCCGTTGTATCTCACACCATTAAAATAACTATGCGCAAATGTCTTGCGCTCTGCCCTTCTTACGCCCAAAAAAATTTCAGGTACGCGTTAAATCACAAGACCTCTTCTGCTGCAGTTTATTTGATATATACAATGTTTGCCGGAGGTTGTTCAACACCCGAAATTGTTTTCAACCTAGAATCCGCACGCTAGTAGCCAATCATTAAAAAGAACCGGACCGACGGCAGTGTGGCCATGTCTCACAACGTCCGCTCTCATGAGAACGACTAATCACAAAAACATTTTTGAATTGTATTTTAATGAGAACAAAAAAATTAAACACAATATTCCTTTCTAATAGCACCGCTAAAATAAAGTTACCCTGCCGATATAGAAAAAAATCTTTATTCAATTATGTCCACACAGATCTTATTGAATGTCATAATAGGTACATATACATTAATTATATATGTTCAAAATGTCGATTCCATTGAGAAAGACCTCAGCAAAAAAACTATAGTTAACCCTTTTCAAAATTCTCCACGTGATGATTTACAGAGTCCAATGAGAAGAGAAAAAAATACAACATGAATGTTAAACAGACTACTCATTGTAACCAACAAACTGTCAAAACTAACGTATGAATATAAACAAGGTCCCTATCATTTAAAATAGTCTTTAAGTTTTACTTTAAAAGTTACATCAATGTACCAATAAATCTTAACAATCACAAACGCTCTCTTCTTCACTGATCGCCAAATATGACATATTTATTGGTTATGCGTCAGAGCCCACGTACGTGCTCAGCACGTGGGCTACAGAGAGAGATAGCATCCTCTCTGGGATTTATGTATTTAATCTTAAACGTAAGCATAAAGTCTGTATTACAACTACTCTCTTTGCAATCGTCATCATCGGATGAACTTGGCTTCTGCGTAAGCCTTGAATGTTGCCGAGTAACTTATAAACGGACAACTGTCAATGAAAGTCATTATAGAGATGGGCCGACTTAATCGAAACCTAGCACGATAATCCGGCTAACAAATTTTTTGGGCGAGCCGAATTCATGCTCGTAGTTCGGAATGATACTGAAATGGCTGTATCGCACCAAAGTATATCCATGTTGTCCTGCCAGCATGTTACAGCGAACATCCCTTCGGAAGCTGGCAACGAAGTACTAGTTCAAACCAACATGTACCTCGTTCTCGAGCGCGCCGAAACCATTGACATTCCTCACCATAATTGCCTAGAAAAAAAGGATAGTTAAAAAAAAAATGTGTCTTTGTTATTTGAAATGTGCCTATATCGCAATTTCAAAATAAAAATACTTCCAAATTCGATGAGAACAAGATGCAACAAACGCGGATTAAGCAAATATCGTTCAAAAAAAAAGATTTCGAACCGTTTTGTTTCACAACAGAGAGGACTCCTGTCGCCTTTTTAGCACCACTTAATTATAGAGATGGGGCTAGTGTAATCGGCCATCTCCTTAGTCGGCGACAAGTCGGTGACTATTCGAAAATGCGATTATAATGGAACTAAAGTTGCATTAAAAGACATGGCGCAATTGGTATTGACCTGTCTGCGGCCCAAATGTCGTGGTTCGACACCGGACAACATCGTCATTGAACACTTGTTGTTTTCTGTTAGAGGGTGTATTAGCTCGGGCCTGACTTAACTCTAGTGCCAGTATCATTTTACTGCATTTTCAGACCAGTTCTTTCCTATTTGACTATGCACGTTCAGCTCTCACTATCCCGCGTTTGGCCTCCTACTCTTGTATCCACACCCCTATAGTGTTGACACTGCTTCCCCCTCGATTGAGCCCCACAAGGACCTCAGCCGACACACAACAGGTTATTGAAGCAGGAGATTGCCTCCGAGGACTACTGCCTCTTCACTTCGAGTATACTTTCACTTACACACAATAGCTCGCTCAATCCGTCTACTCTGTAAGACACATAGCCAAAACATATCTGAGGATCAGGCTGCGCTTACTCACTCGTCTAAAATAGTAATCAGTTATCGATAGGTTGCCCCGGGCACCCGCATGGCGAGGTCTTTCTTAGATACTAAAATCACTAAGTCACTCTTAAAAATCTCGGCGAACAAATCCGTGTCCAAGCGGATCCCCAGGGATGGAGCATTATAGGCCCCACACTTACCCTAGCAATCAGTCGAGAGGAGGGAGGGGAAACAGTGCACACCAAGCCCCAGATCGGGGTACTCACCACCCCCTGCGTGGAGGCCCAAAGGCAATCTCATGAGATGGGAGATGTATGTGCCGCTGATCCTGATATGGAAAATGTGCATATTGATGAGTACTCCTTCGTTGAACTACCTCTTGTATCTTGAAAGTTAATATTATGGTATCTATCACTGTAACAGCTGGTCTAAAGAAATGTAACACGACAAGTGGAGTGGATATTTAAATGTTACTCAGTATTTATAATAAATAAATCATTTCACAACCATCACAACATTTGAAGTGACTCAGAGATAGGTAGCTCAAGCACCTGCGTTCCACGGATTATCATGAATCAACAAGTGGGATTACAAAATCCCTATACATAATATACCTTTATGTTGGTAAATACATACTTTTATAATACATAGCACAACCACCAGACCCATACAAACAAACATGTTCATGAATCACAAAGTTTGTTACATGTGCGGGGATCGAGACCAGCAAACCCCTTGTAGTTAGAGCAGCGGCTCACTACCACTGTTCCAATCTGGGTTTGAAACAAACGCAAATTTATGTTTCATGGAAAATACAAATAAAATAAATAACATTCACAAACTCATGTCAAAATACATTGATCTGACTCCGAGATAGGTCGCTCATGTTACACTTGTGTTACGGGATATCAGAATAACAAGAGGGACCGGGATTACAAATATATAAACATATAATACAGGTCTTATTTTCGTAAATAACTAACTTCTATAATAAATAGCAAAACCCAGAAACCCACACCACTACTCAAAACAAACTATGTTCATCACACAAATAGTGTGTACGGGCGGGCGATCTAACACCGCAACCGCGAGTCATTCAGAAAGGCACAGCGCTCTTCACATCAAACCCTGTTCAATTCGGGTCGTACATAAAGTACTGCTCGAATGTTAAGTGGCTAGCTAATTTGTATGTCTTCCATGAACTAACTAAATAGATCTTTATACAAAACGAATACAACGTTTACAATACACTCAAGGAACCCTCACTTTACAAATAGAACCGGGACAAATCTCAGCAGCTTATTTCATGCAGACGTCCAACACTATGTAGGGTACTAGAAGTTCGTAATTTATTTGTAAGCGTATAACATCCATCCGGCAACTGATCTGTTGCTTTCAGGTGATTCCTTGACATGTTGAAAAACATTACACTGTATTCTCTACAGTGTAAGACCTTGTATTAGATCTCTAAGAAAATTTCATTGTGAAATGCTACTGTATTAAGACAAGACTGATTGGTCTTCCGAAGAAAAATAAAAATAATAAAAATAAATAAATGTCACGTTGTTCTTGTAATGAGTCGTGAGATGTCACGTTGTTGTTGTAAAGAGGGCGAAAAGTCTTCAAACTAAATGTATGTTACGGTTGGTAGGAGGGATGGGCGCGCGAGGCGTAGGGCGGAAGCGCGCGAGGCGTCTAGGGCGGCGGCAGCACGGCGGCACGGCATGCGCTTGTGCCCGGCCTGCTGTCTGTTCCTCCAAGGCTAACACCTCGTATGGGTAGGTCAGCATCTTATATCATGCTATCGTGGTGCGGTTGCAACACCGCCAGCCTTGCAGCTAACGCGGACTAGCGAGGACGCGAGATGCGGCCTCGTGTTCCTGCAGAGACCGATGGAGGCCAAGATCATGTTCATGCTGACAGCGTGGTGAGTCGCAAACAACCGCCAGCCTATTGTGCGTAGCTAACGCGATGAATGCGGACGCGTCTGTGCAGGCCATCGATGTTCCTCCAGGTACCATCAGGCTGGTTAGGCAAAGATCACGTTGCAAGACTCATCGTTGGCTGAGTCCGACCAACACACGCCAGCCACATTGCAGCTAACGCACGGAGACTGCAGGAGCGACATGGAGGACTCGTGTATTCTGCAGGACACAGACTGGTGGCCGACAAGTGCGATACATGTTCACATGCTCCTCGTGGTGAGTCGAACAAAACTTACCGCACACAGCTTTGCAGCGATTAACGCGGGACTAGCGGACGCGTGTGCGGCCTCGTGTTCCTGCAGGAACCGCTGGTGGCCAAGATCATGTTTCATGCCATCGGTGGTGAGTCGCAACACAAGACCAAGACTGTTGCAGCTAACGCGGATGCGCGAAGCGACTGTGTACGGCACCTAGTCGATGTTTCCATGCATAGGACCCAGCTGGTGTCCAAAGAATCATGGTCATGCTCCTACGTAAGTGTTGAGTCGCAACACCGCCAGCTTCGCCGCGAAAGCGGACTGCGGACCGCGCTTGTGCGAGCCAATAGTGTTCCGGCGGACATCGATGGTGGCCAAGATTCCTGTTCATGAGCATCGTGGTGAGTCCGCAACACCGCAGCCATTTGCAGCTAACGCGGACGGCGGACGCGCTGTGCGGCCTAGTGTTCCTGCAGGACCCCAGATGGTGGCCAAGATTCATGTTGATGCTCATCCGTGGGTGAGTCGCAACACCAGCACAGCCTTCTGACAGCAAACGCGGACTGCGACGCGCTGTGCGGCCCCGTGTTCCTCGCAAGACCGCGGTGGCCAAGATAATTATATGTTCATGCTCATCGGGTGAGGTTTGCAACACCCAATCAATGAGGGTTTGAGTGGATAATTATCATTTGATAATTATCTTGCTAATATCAATGATAATTATCAAAAAGATAAAATGTATTGAAAAATATCTTGACTAAAGTATAATCGAAAATATTGGCCATTGTTATTCAGATACAGAAAACCCTCCAGTTAAACGCAGTGAGGTTAGGCTCGAAGATGATATTCATCATCATATTGATTTAATTAAATAAGTACAGTATTATAGTTGTAAAAAGTTTATTATATAATTTAGTGAATAACTGATGGTATTTTAGTTTGCAAGTTATTTATACAGAAATTTATAAAAATAATAAAATCAAAAGTGACATAATTGTTAAAATGTCTTAATTTATTAAATCCCACTTGATATTTCTAACGTAAATATTAGCTGAGTAAACTAGATTGCGGAACTTAAACTCGACCGATGTACTCACTGAGCGCGAGCCCTAGCTCGCCCTAGTCGCCCCTCTGCTCGCCCTGGCTCGCCCTGGCTCGCTCACGGGATTACATCGTCGAGTTTAAAGTTTCCCAAAGGCTATTAAAAGACCGTAAGATTGGAGCCTCTCCGATAGAGTTACGAGCCCTAACCGTTCGACAAAGCTTGTGAACTGCAGTAGAGCCTCCTTTAGTGTCTCCGATGTATCTTATGCACATCTTGGATTATAGAAAATCAATAAAACTCAGCATCAAAGCAAACCATTGATAACAGAACAGTTATTTAGCTTGTACTTCATGATAAGTACATTTAAAACGATGATCTTGTAAGTTGAGCTTCATCAATTGGTACTAATGCAACACCCTGCACTCGCGCCTTGAAACTCGAAATAAGAAGTTGTAAACAAAAAGAATGCACTTAAAGTAGATATGCATCCTGCAAGTAGAATCTTAAGAAGTCCCTCACGACGCATGGAAATTTAGTACCAAGTGACAATACGTTGTATTGTGTGCGGTCCATCTAAATAGTGGAAAAACCACTTAGTAATAAGTTCTTATTGCATAACAATGGACCAAGATCCGTACACCTTTATGTGTATTCAAAAGGTGAGTTATAGTCAACTAATAGTTATATCTGAAAAGGTTTTGAATATGGTTACCTGGAACTCATTTAAGAAAATACAATCATAATGGAGACATTTTTAAGCCTCCCCCCAATGATTGACTTTGCATGATTCAATGATTATTTTAAGCACGACGTGCTTGTTGAGAATCAAAAACAACATTAGAGATTATTTCGCCCATGGGACGTCATAAAAATATGATTGTTTTTTAAATCAATCAAAAACTACACGAAAATTACCAAAAAACCAACTTGTACGGGACAATTCTATCTCGTCATCTATTTAAACAGAGGACAGTTAATTGAAGATGTTTATGAAGAACAGTTGGATCAGTGGGGTGGAAACCCCCCCCCCAAATTGGTTTTCCCCCCCATGGTCCCAATTCCGTGAGTGTGCTCAAACGTTTGAATAAACCATTCAACTATTTGTTATTAATAAGGATTGTGGCAAAAATAAAACGGATGTTACCGATTGGCTTTTGATTACCTTCATAGTGATAGAGGGAAACATACATAAAAGGACGGTTGTGTATCTATTAACCAGTCTCATTCATGGTTTGAAACGAGCGGAATACTTCGAATGGAGAAAAAACCTTAAAGAACAAATAGTGAATATCAGCAGCAGCTGTTAAAAGAAAAAGTTGCCAGGATAAAAGATATTGAAAATACAAACAATTAAAACATTAGAAACAATATTAAAACCAATTGTTGATCCTCTAACATGTTGACCAATAAAAATATGACCCTCCTCTTAAGCGAGTAAGAACACTGTGAACCAGTGATGAAAAAAAAATTAAAAAATGACCAATAATCATCATTTTGAAGGACGAAAATCAGTCATTGTTGTCTCTGATGAAGATTATAATGGAATCTGCTAGTTGAGGAAGAGGAGATGAGAAACAAGAGCAATACAATTACAAACAAAACCCTTGTTGTGTCACCGTCCGAAGACCATAACATTAGCGAAGGATCATTCAAATCTCTACAGTCCTCGCAAGTCTAAAAATCAATCACTGTCTGGTCAACATCGTCGAAGTAATGAAAGATGTTCATTTGGAGTCAGAAAGGAACGAGTAAATTATTACGGGGAAAACTCGTGGTCTATGACGGACGGTGGGTATCTAAAATAGGAACACTTACTGTCAAAAAAACGATGGCGTAAAAGAACTTTTGTTCAAAAGAAACCAAATTTCAGATGTAGTAACAGATGATGATTTACAAATACACATTACTTCAATAGAAAACCAATGCTCATCGTCGTATTGCGAAAATCATCAAAAACCCATTAACAGCAACAAAGGATTTAAATATTAGAATGTATTAAGCCTTTGTTCAATATTCTCTGAAATCCAACTACAAGTGTTGAAAGTATTCCACAAGGTAAAGGAATTCACTTTTAAAGACAGGAATCAGATATGATCTAGTTACTGGGATGATCCCAAAAGAATTAGTTGAACGATTAAAGTTATCTTGCATCTTGGGAAGCAGGTAAACTGGGTAAATAACGAAAATAATGCAATTATTTCGGAACTTCATGAAGCTGGTATCATAAAATGTAGAACATATAAAGAAGGAAAACCTGGAAAATTGGAGTAGTCTTCTGTTAAGAGTCAACCCATCAAGACAGCAATGAACATAGATAAAATTGGTCATCATTCCATAACGTTTACGTATGGACAGATACATTGGAAACTACAATGAAACTTGGTGAAATCGTTACCGGACACTACGATTTCAAATCTTCTAATAAAAGGGTATCAGATCCAACTGAAGACGACGAAGCAGTTAACAAAAGCTTATTGAGACAAAAAAAACGGTCAAGAAGAAGAAATGATGTTGGAAAACTGAAGCGAACTGAAATTACATTTGAAGAATTGGAAACCTTTCAACAGGACCCATTGAATAAATCTTTTATTGCAAAAGTCGAAATAGATAAATCTAATTCATGTGAAAAATAAAGAAAAAAATGAGCAAAAAAGGACATAATTGAGGAACTCACAAATCAGCCAGAAAGAAATTTCCCACGTCGTTGCCACAGTTTAAAGGAATCGATGATCTTTGGCAAGCCACCTCATAGATTTACAAAAATATTCAAACTTTAATAAAGGCTACAAATACATATGGTAGTGATAGATACATTGTCAAAGTATGTATGGACAAGTTCCCTAAAATCGAAAGAAAAAAACTGTGTTGTCAACGCTATGCACCAGATATTTAAAAAGCATCTAGAAAACATAAATATTTGCAAACAATTGGCAAAGATTTTTTATAATGCTATTTCGGTTCAACTGTTACAAAATATAATGTAAACCTTATTCTACTCACTCCGTGAAGAAAGCATCTATGTAGAGCGAGTCCTACGCACTCTAAATCAACATCTTCAAAATTTCAGTGTTATACGGCTGTTATGGGATGGGTGGGTAAATTATTAAATACTGTGATAGAGAAACTATAAAACAGCACTATTTCAATCGCCTAACAAAATTTAAGCCGAAAGATGTAAATAAGGACAAATGAAAAGGTTGTATTGTGTTAATATTAGTACGGCGTACAGAAATCGAAAACACTTGAAAACCCAAAGTTGCAAGTTGGTGATCATTTACGTAATTAGCAAATTTAAAGCGACTTTTACAAAGGTTATACTCCCAACTGGTCAACGAAGATTTACAGTAGTAAGGTAAATATACAAACCACCAAATTAATCATTGGAAGATAAGCATAAGCAGGTTATATTAGGGACTTTTTATGAGTACGAATTACAAAAAAAACTAAAGGATCCTGATATTTACCTTATCGAGAAGATTATCAAAG
>JADPWL010001411.1:7500-15931 GCA_019059595.1 Marasmia exigua | reverse complement strand
AGTGTAAAAAAAAAAAAAAAAAAAAAAAAAAGTTGGGTTAGGTTTGAGTTAGGTCTAACCTAACCCTAACCTAACTCAAACCTAACCTGGCAATACAAAAAAATAATTTTTGCAATGAATAAAAAAAAATCTGTTGCCCCACCACCAACCAACCAACTAACTAACCATTTATTATTATTTTAACAGATTTTTTTAACCTAAAGGTTAGTTAGTTGGTGGGTTGTAGACCTAAAACTTAACATTCGAGAACCTAACCTAAAAAAAAAAAAAACAAAATGTAGACTACACCCCCACTAATACCAAACAACCCCCCTGCTTATTATTATTTATTTAAATACATCAATATTTGTATATACCTACAAACAACCAGTGGAAATATTAATACTAATATTTTACCATCAGACGAAAATGAATTTTTTGAGAGGTATAGAAATTTTTGCAATTTATTCTCTCTAATAAATAATTTTTTTATTCAAAAGTGTTACGTTTCAAAGGGTTGGTTTGAAAAAGTAAGATCCTACAATCTAAATAGTTGAGTACCTAATTTATTTTATAAGTAACACCGATTTATGTAACTCATGTGTTTAATTGAAATCTGCCTGCATTCCAAGATACAAGCGTAGCTTCGGCACACACCTACTTCTACTCTCAATTCAATTCACCGCTCTGTTACACATCCAGAAAACCTCACAATCAAACAGGTATCGTGCAC
Organism: Marasmia exigua; assembly: GCA_019059595.1. Taxonomy (NCBI): domain Eukaryota; kingdom Metazoa; phylum Arthropoda; class Insecta; order Lepidoptera; family Crambidae; genus Marasmia; species Marasmia exigua. The sequence goes on along the minus strand of JADPWL010001411.1, from coordinate 15,219 downwards.
TCCATGCGATACACTATCCCACCCACCACGGAACGGAATAAAAAACCAATAAAAAACCAATAAAAAAAAAAAGTCTCAAATAGCGTCATCTATCGAACTTGTGTGTGAACACTTACTAACAAAAATATTTCCGAAGTTGGTAAGCTGCTACTCGCCCATAGATATCGGTTTAGGCAAGAAGCTACTACTACTTAAATTGTGCACTTTGAAACAGATAGGGCTAGTGTATGTGTAATAAAATCGAATTTTTTAATATGCAATTTAATAACAACAACACGATTTCTTGGATTTTACTATTAAGAATTAAGTTGCACAATTAAGCACACTTTTTTGGATTTTATTATTAAGAATTAAGTTGTGTTAAGGTGACGGGTAGGGCAACACTAGCGACGCCAATCGATGTTAATTTTTAGCTACTAAACCGTATATAGTATTTTAAACAATTTCGGGGTTACAAACTCTCGGCAAACACTTTTACTATTTATTAAATACTTATACTTAACTTTTGGGTCTGCTTTTGTGATCGAAATTTGAATACCGCCAAAAGCGGCCACTTTTGGCGTGAATCAATTTTTCGCATACAAAAACGGACCCAATATTTGTGCATGGTTAGTTATTTAATAAATATTATATGTGTTTGCCGAGAGGTTGTCACCCCGAAATTGTTTTAAATTGATCAAGTTTAGTAGCTAAAAATTATAATCGATTGGCGTCGCTAGTGTGCCCTACCCGTCACCTTAAGATGACACATCGAAGAACCGCCGCCAACATATTTGTATTAATTGTGGCGATGATACATTTAAAAATATATATAACGGTGAATCCATACAGGAAAGTAAGAAGAATCCCTTAACAGGCCATAATTCAACGAAACATTTCATTGCTTTTCGCTCTTATGTCATTATTGACAAGGTTCAAAATCAGGTGGGAACTATTTTCCCAATATCAGATTAAGGGTTGAGACAAATTTGAGTCATGGTTTCGTCCTATAAATAACCCTTATTTTAGTGATTGCTAAAACTTGCCACTTTGGAGAAAAAATATGGTTACTTGTACGAAGATAATGCACAAGTACATCTCAAATAATACTTTTCTTTATGGATTCACCGTTCATACATTTTAAAAAATGTCTCATAATTGCCTCAATTTATACAAATCCCCCGGCGGCACAGTTACGTCGATGACGTCACCTTATAAACTATCCCGATAAAATACCTAATTAATAATTACAATAACAGCAACAACTACTAACCTTTTAATCATTCTCCTGCCGCGCCGCACCCGCACCCGCACCCGCACCCGCACCCGCACCCGCACCCGCATCCGCACCCGCACCCGCACCCGCACCGCTCCGCACCCGCACCGCTCCGCACCCGCACCGCTCCGGCACCGCAGCCCGCGCCGGAGCACTCGCACCTAACACGGAAATTGCAATGAGTACTGCGCTTGTGCCGGGACTGAACCAGGAAACTTTATCCTTTGTGATGATCATGGGCGGCGGTGATTACTTATCATCAGGCATATAAAAAGTTTCTGATGCAGAGGAAGGACGCAGTGGAAAAATACTAGACTCCATACTAGAAACTGAAACTCATATTTTTTTCATCTAACCTATACGGATAGGTCTTTAAAAATGACATTGAGGACTTTAACATCATTTTTTTTCCTCACAATCAAACAGGTATCGTCCACTCCATGCGATACACTATCCCACCCACCACGGAACGGAATAAAAAACCAATAAAAAAAAAAAACGCGCCCTCCCACGCCCACCCTTACCGCGTGATATGGGTCTAGTACAATCGGGAATACCACACAATATGTTTTGTTTTGTCGATTTTATAAGTTTGTAACGATTCCGTTTCACTCCAGTCTTCATCTACATATCACATTCAAAATTCGTTATTTGATTCAGTTCTACTAGATACTTACTATACTATTTTAGATTATTGGCTTGGCACGGTCTACAGACCGTCGCAAGTTTACATAGGTTTAATACATGAACTCTGCTTCACTTGTTGTGTTAAAAACAATATTTCAAGCAAAGTGTTTGTGTATCTTTGAATAGGGAGTTATTAAAATGTAAACAGTGCACAGGAAAGGATTCTTTTTATAGAAGTGACATACTTCAATCAGTGATATTCAAAATAGAATTTCAATTATAAACCATACGACTATATAGCCAGTATTTATTGCTTATAAAGCTATGTCTATATATAATACAACCGAAATGTAATAGACATAACGTGCGTGAAAAAAAGTGTACAGTCCGATATATCTATCTATCTATCGGTTATTTGGCGCGTGGTAAAAGTCAGAACTATTATAGCTGTTTTGACATTTTTGCATAGAAAAAACGTTTTACAACGCCCCCCTGTCAAATTCATTCCTTTAAAATGGAAAACATTTTTTTTTTTTTTTTAATTACTTGCAATTTTGTATTGATCTCATTCACACACCGAAACACAACAATAAATACAAGTGTGTATGAGAAGGAACGTTAATTATGCCTTTTTATTACAAAAAAAAATATATATGTTAAAAAATCAAGTCAATGTCAAAAATTTACCACCATTTCATTGTGTTCCAGAGCCGTTAAGAATTTTATCAAAAGTGTAATCGAAAAAAAAAAAGGTGCACCAAAGATAACAAAATAAAAAAATAATGTCATCTGTCACCCGTCACAATAAAAATAAACAAATATTTTATTTGTTTATCATGTACATATTGGTATCTTATTAGAAAGATATTTGATTAAATAAATGAATGAATAAACTCATGTCCTTTCGTATCACGGAATTATGTAACAATTTTCAATAGGTACCCCCGTTGACGCGCGGAATAAAATTCAGAGATTTGATAAAGAAAAATAATCGATGTTAATGGACTGTGACTTGTTGTCGAAAAAGGGAAGATGTATGTATATATTATTCGTTAATAATGTGTAAGTTATGTGTGAAATGTGCAAATTTATGTGTGAAATAATGCTATTTTTACCACCTAAACATAAACTGTGCAAGTAATAAAAATTATGTGCCTATAAGTAATGTTTTTCATTTGACAATCTGCATACTGCATACGGATGTAATGTGTGTGCATAAATGCATTAAAATCAAGTAATTTTAAATTAATTAGCGATTGATGTAAACTATCCTTTTGTAGTAAGTATGTATTTATGTGAGAAACTTAACCGGAATAACTTTGTAAAATACCTATCTATTTAAATAAGTAAGTATAGACAAAATACATACCTAAATGATTTATAATTGTATAAAAAGTGTGTTTGTGTGGTAGATACACTAATGTTGTAAAGTTATGGATATTCTTAGAGCTGATAAGCTACAGCGACGAGAGTGACGGGTGAATGTTTTAAAAATTAAAATAAATCTGCCTAAGTACCAAAAATTATTTATTGTTCTTATTTTGTTGGATTTCATGATACTTATTGGTTTGTGAATCTATAGAAATATTCATTATTCATTTAATTACAATAAAATATGAATCAATATGAATGTTTATTGCATGATATTTTTGCAATGAATTTTGCTCTTTATTCATCCAAAAGTATCTGTTAACAATTTGATTTGACAAAAAAATTGTACAAAATATAATATACATACATAAATAAGTAAGATAATACTGATAAGGTTAAAATAAACACACCCGTTTAAAATGATACTTCCTAAGTAATATCAACCTAAATATTATGGATTCCAACACATCGGTACCTACAGAGAATGTTTCATCAAAAGTTTTTAAGTTCTATTAAGAATTTAGTTATCTACTTGCCTATATTGACTTCCAATTGCATGTCATACAACAATTTATATTGAGAACATGCATATATAAAATTGTGTTCATTCAATAATATTTTTTTTTTTATATTGCGAATATACATATGTAAAAAAAAAAAAAAAAAATATATATAAAAACGATATCGTCCTCGGACGAATCACCTGGCGTAGGGCTGAGTCTCAACAGATCGCAGCACGACGCTGCTCTACCGAGCACAACACCCCGCCAGGAACGGAAGTCGTCTACAGACTATTCCGAGCCCCGACATCGAACTGAGGTAAATTCGAACCTTCAGAGCCGTGGTGCACGTGTTAAACCGACCGCACCGATCTCTGCGATTCAAATGGGCTTCGACGTCGCACCTTACGATGTAAAGCGCGACTAGTAAAGTCACATTGTTTAGAGCCTCCCGACTCTCGGGGCTCCACAGTGAGCATATCCTTGCCGGATTCGGCTAGGCTGGCTTCGGCCTTAGAGGCGTTCAGGCATAATCCCGCGGATGGTAGCTTCGCACCACCGGCCGCTCGGCCGAGTGCATGAACCAAATGTCCGAAACTGCGGTTCCTCTCGTACTGAGCAGTATTACTATCGCAACGACAAGCCATCAGTAGGGTAAAACTAACCTGTCTCACGACGGTCTAAACCCAGCTCACGTTCCCTTTTGATGGGTGAACAATCCAACGCTTGGCGAATTTTGCTTCGCAATGATAGGAAGAGCCGACATCGAAGGATCAAAAAGCAACGTCGCTATGAACGCTTGGCTGCCACAAGCCAGTTATCCCTGTGGTAACTTTTCTGGCACCTCTTGCTAAAAACTCTTTATACTAAAGGATCGATAGGCCGTGCTTTCGCAGTCCCTATGCGTACTGAACATCTGGATCAAGCCAGCTTTTGCCCTTTTGCTCTACGCGAGGTTTCTGTCCTCGCTGAGCTGGCCTTAGGACACCTGCGTTATTCTTTGACAGATGTACCGCCCCAGTCAAACTCCCCGCCTGGCAGTGTCCTCGAACCGGATCACGCGGGAGTTTAACGGTGACGAGCGTTGCCGCCACGTCACCACTCTGCACGCTTGGAACGAAACACCGTGCGCCCGCCGATATAATCGACCGCGCACCGCTTCCGCCCAACCGAGTAAGTAATGAAACAATGAAAGTAGTGGTTTTTCAGCGACGATCCCGAAAGATCTCCCACTTATGCTACACCTCTCATGTCTCCTTACAATGCCAGACTAGAGTCAAGCTCAACAGGGTCTTCTTTCCCCGCTGATTCTCCCAAGCCCGTTCCCTTGGCTGTGGTTTCGCTAGATAGTAGATAGGGACAACCCACCACCTCCCATGGCCATACCAACACTATGGTTATACTGGCCGAATCGTGGGAGATGTGCGCGGATATTGCGTGTCCTTGGGACTATTGCACTCCACCGCGCACAATTCTTGACTCCCTACAAGTTATTAATCTATGTCCTTGTCCCTAATTGTGCGTTTCTCCCCCTTCTGGGGCCGCTGACGCCACATCACAGGTGGCGCCCTCTAGCGCCGAGCAGTCCGGGTCGTTTCTCCGTCTGTGCCAGCCATGCGCGAACTCACGCAGCCTGGCGAAGTTCGCTTCCGAGGACACAAGGTCCGGGTACCATATTGGTCCAGGTTCGTCAACTACAATCCCTTTTAACAGCTCCCCACGTAGGTCCTGATATACTGGACAGCACCACAATACATGATGTCTGTCCTCCTCGCGTTCACCACATATACACGAACTGTCATCCCTGAGACGCATATCACACAGGCGTTTGTTAAAACACCCATGCCCGGTTAGTATCTGGGACGTTACATAATCTGGTGCGACCCAGTGCGAACTGAGTCTCCCAGACACGTCGGGGAAGAATTGATATAGCTCGCGACCCTTCGTCTCTGACTCCCACCGATCCTGCCAGATACGCAGCACGTCCTCCAAAATTTCTCGTTTGTGCCTGCTCATCTCTACCTTGGTCGCGGACTGGCGTGCCACCTCCGTCCTGCCTGCACGGGCTACCTCCAAGTCTGCGGGTAATACTCCGGCTAGCACCGGGAGAGCGGCAGTGCTGACTGACCGGTACGCTTTGGTCATCAGCACTAGTGCAGGCCGCTGCCCCCGGAGAAGGATGCCGCAGATGGATTGCACCCGAAGGCGCTCGAACCAGCAGGCCGCAGCATACACAAGGGTCGCAACAAAAGTGCCCTTATACAAAATCCGGAGGCCTGGATATCGAATGCCCCAGGAAGAGGCCGACACACGCGACATCTTCCCGTAGCATTTGGCCGCGCGTTCTACTATCCCCTGTGCATGCTGCGTAAACAGAAGGCTGCTGTCGATCACCACCCCTAGCACGGTTACCGAGTTCACTGATCGGATCGAGTTGCCGCCGAAGCGTATGACTGGGGGTCTCTGGAGCTTCCCCTTAATCGTCATCGTGGATGACTTGGCAGGGGAGAACCCCAGTCTGTTACGGACGCCCCAGTCAGAGATGGTGGTAAGGACCTCAGCGGCCGCGTTCTCAATGGCAGATCTCGACTGCGCCTCGATCAAAACGGTGACGTCGTCGGCATAGGCCACCATGCTTACTCCCTCCGGCAATGGTGATCGCAGCAGGTCATCAAGGAGAACGTTCCACAGTGTTGGTCCAAGCACGGATCCCTGCGGACACCCCATGGTGGAACCTTTCCAATAAACCTGGTCACCCACGAAGAGGCCAACTCGGCGGCCAGTGAAATAACCCGCGAGCATCTTATAGATGTTCGGGGGGCATCCCCCTCTTTTCGCCTTGACCATAATCATGGGCCACCAGGCATTGTCAAACGCACCCGAGATGTCAAGACAGATCGCTTGGACGTATCGCGCCGTGGACGCCCTGCCTGCGGTTAAGATCACGTTAAGAGCCGTGACCGTAGACTTTCCCGGGGAAAACCCGTGCTGGCAGTCCGATATCCCGCTGGAGATCTGAGGTGCACAGTGTAGGATTACGCGTTCAAGTAACTTACCAAGGATAGAGAGAAGCGTAATCGGGCGATACGCTTTTGGGTCCGTGAGTGGCTTATCATTACCTTTTGGCAGGACCAAGAGACGACCGTCCTTCCAGACGTCCGGGAAGACGCCTTCGTCTACACAGCGGGCATACACAAGGTGGAACTCCACCGAGGCAGCGGCCCAGACGTGGCGTACTATCCTGGCGGTCACCCCGTCGAGCCCTGGCGCCGTGTTAGGCAATTGCCTAATCATGAGTCCCATTAGGTCCCCTGACGGAGGAAGTGCATTGGGACCCGAAGGGAGCAGAGCGGCCGAGATCCGCACCTGTTTGTGATACCCTGTATCTTGGGATGGATCATCATCCGGACACAGGGCGTGAACAAGATCGTGCATGGCCTCGTCTACGGTCCCCGCGAATCCCTCGGCGAACTTCGTGCCGTTGATGACGTTAGCGGGAGGACGGTTCCGCCCGCTTGCAACACGGTAGGCCAGACCAAAGGGGTCCTGATTGCCGGATTCGGCAAGCCCCCGGAACCACGCGAGTTCCGTCTCCTCCTTCCTCCGTCGATATGTCGCTCGTGCCATTCTAAAATCCTCGCATGCAGTGGCTTCTACCCCACCGCGCTTTTTACAACGCTGCCATACGCGCCTCGCAGCGCCACACGCCCTACGGAGCTGGTCCAGCTCTTGCGTCCACCATTCATACCCACCTGCTTTCAGCGTCCTCCTACGTCCAAGTTGTTGCTGCGCTGACTTTGTGATCACGTTCGTGAAGTCACGGCTGATCGCGTTGGCATCCTTCCTAAAGTTCAGACATCCTATATTCACTCTGATTGCGTCTTCGAACCCTTCCCAATCAACACCCTTATCCCTGTACCTCGGCAGCTCCTCACTTGGCTCAGCGCATTGGACCACGACCCGTTG
>JADPWL010001411.1:0-2500 GCA_019059595.1 Marasmia exigua | reverse complement strand
GCCTGGGAGAACATGCTGATTCCTTCAGTGTAGCGCGCGTGCGGCCCAGGACATCTAAGGGCATCACAGACCTGTTATTGCTCAATCTCGTGCGGCTCGAAGCCGCCGGTCCCTCTAAGAAGAATTTTAATACGTCGCCAGTGAGTTGCGTGACAGAGCCACGCACACCTAAATGACGACGCCTATTTAGCAGGCTAGAGTCTCGTTCGTTACCGGAATTAACCAGACAAATCGCTCCACCAACTAAGAACGGCCATGCACCACCACCCACCGAATCAAGAAAGAGCTGTTAATCTGTCAATCCTTCCGGTGTCCGGGCCTGGTGAGATTTCCCGTGTTGAGTCAAATTAAGCCGCAGGCTCCACTCCTGGTGGTGCCCTTCCGTCAATTCCTTTAAGTTTCAGCTTTGCAACCATACTCCCCCCGGAGTCCAAAATCTTTGGTTTCCCGGAAGCTGCCCGCCGAGCCATTGTAGTAACGTCGGCGGATCGCTAGATGACATATTTACGGTTAGAACTAGGGCGGTATCTAATCGCCTTCGAACCTCTAACTTTCGTTCTTGATTGATGAAAACACCTTTGGCAAATGCTTTCGCTGATGTTCGTCTTGCGACGATCCAAGAATTTCACCTCTAACGTCGCAATACGAATGCCCCCAGTTATCCCTATTAATCATTACCTCGGAGTTCTGAAAACCAACAAAATAGAACCGAGATCATATTCTATTATTCCATGCACGAAATATTCAAGCAGCATTTTGAGCCCGCTTTGAGCACTCTAATTTGTTCAAAGTAAAATTGTCGGCCCATCTCGACACTCACTGAAGAGCACCGCGATAGGATTTTGATATTGAACCGACGTTTTACCGTCGGCTCACCGACGATATGCTCCGCAAACGTGTCAGTATCACCGCGGATGCGGTGCACCGACAGCGCGGCGCACAAATGCAACTACGAGCTTTTTAACCGCAACAATTTTAGTATACGCTATTGGAGCTGGAATTACCGCGGCTGCTGGCACCAGACTTGCCCTCCAATTGTTCCTCGTTAAAATATTTAAAGTGTACTCATTCCGATTACGAGGCCTCGTAAGAGTCCCGTATCGTTATTTTTCGTCACTACCTCCCCGTGCCGGGAGTGGGTAATTTGCGCGCCTGCTGCCTTCCTTGGATGTGGTAGCCGTTTCTCAGGCTCCCTCTCCGGAATCGAACCCTGATTCCCCGTTACCCGTGACAACCATGGTAGTCGCAGAAACTACCATCGAAAGTTGATAAGGCAGACATTTGAAAGATGCGTCGCCGGTGCTGGACCGTGCGATCGGCAAAAGTTATCCAGATTCATCAAAATTAACGACTTCGGACGCGAGGCCCTCCGTCGATTGGTTTTGATCTAATAAAAGCACTCATCCCATCACTGGTCAGAGTTCTGATTGCATGTATTAGCTCTAGAATTACCACAGTTATCCAAGTAACTGAGTAAGATCTAAGGAACCAAAACTGATATATTGAGCCATTCGCGGTATCGCCTTAATACGGCTTGCACTGAGACATGCATGGCTTAATCTTTGAGACAAGCATATAACTACTGGCAGGATCAACCAGGGAGCTTACACATTCGTCTATAAAAGACTGAGCGTCCGTGTGAGACACCCATCAATTCGACGTCCTCGTTCAACGTTTAACCGACGAACGAGGCGTGACTTGAGAATGCAGCACATAAAATTATGTGTGTGTATGTGGTGTTTGTTGTACGATACGCGATCACACCTCAGAGATGTAAACGCGAGCGCACAGCGCCTTATAGTAGCGCCCAAACTGAACGTTCGCATAGATACACTATTCACGTTATATTGTAGTTTAACATGGACTTTAATCAATGCGATGCACAGCCCGGTGTTAGAGAGGTCCAAACCGCATAGTAGCAGAAATGCCGACGTGGAGATCATCAGGACGGATTCGTTTAAATTACGCATCTGTCGATCTACAAAGTGTTAAAGAGTTGATCAAGCACGACTTCAACAAAGTTAAAACATGTGAAATTTATCAGCTAACGATAGATACATCATTCAAAACACAAGTCCCAATGCGCCTATCGTTTCGGCGACGGCATCGCAGTTAACACCGCGCACGCCACACCGAGCGCGCCGCGCCGCCTCTGTCTGTCCACACGGACAATGTACAGACGGCCGCCACGCTTCCAATTCAGCTTTCACCTTGTTGAGTGTGAGCACAGTTGTAGCATAATGGTCCCAATTGGCGCTTAGTGCAATGCGCGTGCGCATACGTTTATATAAAAGAGAAAAAAAAATTAAAAAAAAAAAAAAAATTAAAAAAAAAAATTTTTTTTTTTTTTGTAGCTTATTCCAGACGCGTTGAGTATATATAGGTATATAATTTTTTAATGTATTTTACTAAACTAGCAAGACTAAATAATAAGAATAAAAAAAAATGTTGTTTTATATATACCTATGTCTTCTTTAATCTCATCCTCACTAATATTCCA
>JADPWL010001410.1:0-30741 GCA_019059595.1 Marasmia exigua | reverse complement strand
TGCTGCGGCAGATCAGCAGCGAAGGGTGGCTGCTCGATCGAAAGTGTAAAGGTGGGCGAAATCAATCGCTCACCTAATCGACAGGGTTCGGCGTGGCTCAAATGCCCTGCGGCAGTGGCCCAGAAGGTCAGGAGTGGCCCAGTGAAGATTGGGTGGGGCTTGGCTCAGCTCACAATTCTTGAGCCGCGAGCCCCACGTTGCTTTAAGTGCCTCGAGCCGGGGCACATTGGTGCGAGGTGCCCCTCGGAATCGGACCGCAGTGCTCTATGCTTCCGATGCGGGCAGCCGGGCCACAAATCGGCGGGATGTGAGGCGGAACCCCACTGCCCCCTTTGCTCAGCGGAGGGGCTGGCGTGTGAGCATTCCTTGGGTGCCAAGGGATGCGTCGCAGGGACCCGGAAAAGGGGCCAGGTCAGAAGAGCTACAAGAACGGGTGAAGTCGACACCAGACCCCTCACCCAACCGGCGCCTGAGGAGAATATGGACACCGCCGGACTTTAATGGCTCCATTGTCCATTCTTCAGGCCAACATCAACCACTGCGCCGCGGCCCAGGACCTTCTCATCCAGTCCGTGGCGCAGTGGCAGATATCTGTGGCCATTATAAGTGAGCCGTACTGGGTGCGCGACCGAGAGGATTGGGCCGGCGATCGCGACAACCTGGTCGCGATTGTCTCCCGGCGACAAGACACCACTTCTGCCCTCGAAGTGGTTTCGAGGGGCCACGGCTGCGTCCATGTCTCGCTGGGAGGTATTGCGGTGATCGGTGTGTACTGCTCACCATCAAAAACTCTGGCCGAGTTTGAGCGATGGCTCGTTGAGGTCGGAGCCATGGTGGCAGAAGCACACCCCACTGCTGTTGTGGTCGCCGGAGATTTCAACGCGAAGTCTCGTTCGTGGGGCTCTCCGGCGACAGACGCTCGCGGGGAACTGCTGGAGGAGTGGGCGGTGTCCAGCGGACTGGCACTGCTGAATAGGGGGTCGGCGCTAACCTGCGTCCGACATCAGGGCGGCTCGATTGTCGACCTTTCGTTCGCCAGCTTTTCCTTGGCGCGTCGGGTCCAAAATTGGACGGTCTGCGAGGGGGTGGAGACTTTGTCGGATCACCGGTACATCCGGTTTGACATTGTCTCCACTACTCCTCACTCGGAGGTCAGCCGCCCCTTGCCAGAGGAAGGACCACGATGGCGACTCGGGACATTCGACAAGGAGCTGGCGAAGGAAACGGCCATAGTCGAGAGGTGGGCCAACTTAGAGGGCGATCTGGACGTGGACGGGAGAGCAGCACGACTCGAGCGGTCTCTGATCAGAATCTGCGACTCGGCAATGCAGAGGGCGAGACCTATCCCTCCGAAGACGCAAGTGTACTGGTGGCGGCCCCACCTAGCGGAGCTGCGCACGGCTTGCCATGCAGCCCAGCGCCGGTACACTCGCAGCCGCAGGAGGAGGAATAGGAACCCCGAAGAGGAGGAGGCATTGCTGAACGCGTATCGGGAGGCTCGCTCATCCCTCGGATCGGCGATAAGGGCTGCCAAGGAGGAGGCCTGGAAGGAGTGGCTGGAGACCCTGGAGGCTGACCCCTGGGGGCGCCCGTACAAGGTTGTGAGCCAAAAGCTTAGACCTTGGGCGCCACCCCTCACCAGATCTCTGGAGCCACAATTGCTGACCACCTCCAAGGAGAGGAAGGAGACGCACATATTGGCGTCGTCTCCGACCCCTCCTCGCTCTTCGGAGCGCGTCGGCGGAAGGCTCCTCCTCCCGCGCGCGCTCCGCCGCCTCCTTGTTGGCCACCACCTCCTCGCAGAAGGTGGCGAATGCCTTCCAGGCCTCCTCCCCTGACACCTCTTGGTAAGTTACTTGAACGCGTAATCCTACACTGTGCACCTCAGATCTCCAGCGGGATATCGGACTGCCAGCACGGGTTTTCCCCGGGAAAGTCTACGGTCACGGCTCTTAACGTGATCTTAACCGCAGGCAGGGCGTCCACGGCGCGATACGTCCAAGCGATCTGTCTTGACATCTCGGGTGCGTTTGACAATGCCTGGTGGCCCATGATTATGGTCAAGGCGAAAAGAGGGGGATGCCCCCCGAACATCTATAAGATGCTCGCGGGTTATTTCACTGGCCGCCGAGTTGGCCTCTTCGTGGGTGACCAGGTCTATTGGAAAGGTTCCACCATGGGGTGTCCGCAGGGATCCGTGCTTGGACCAACACTGTGGAACGTTCTCCTTGATGACCTGCTGCGATCACCATTGCCGGAGGGAGTAAGCATGGTGGCCTACGCCGACGACGTCACCGTTTTGATCGAGGCGCAGTCGAGATCTGCCATTGAGAACGCGGCCGCTGAGGCCCTTACCACCATCTCTGACTGGGGTGTCCGTAACAGACTGGGGTTCTCCCCTGCCAAGTCATCCACGATGACGATTAAGGGGAAGCTCCAGAGACCCCCAGTCATACGCTTCGGCGGCAACTCGATCCGATCAGTGAACTCGGTAACCGTGCTAGGGGTGGTGATCGACAGCAGCCTTCTGTTTACGCAGCATGCACAAGGGATAGTAGAACGCGCGGCCAAATGCTACGGGAAGATGTCGCGTGTGTCGGCCTCTTCCTGGGGCATTCGATATCCAGGCCTCCGGATTTTGTACAAGGGCACTTTTGTTGCGACCCTTGTGTATGCTGCGGCCTGCTGGTTCGAGCGCCTCCGGGTGCAATCCATCTGCGGCATCCTTCTCCGGGGGCAGCGGCCTGCACTAGTGCTGATGACCAAAGCGTACCGGTCAGTCAGCACTGCCGCTCTCCCGGTGCTAGCCGGAGTATTACCCGCAGACTTGGAGGTAGCCCGTGCAGGCAGGACGGAGGTGGCACGCCAGTCCGCGACCAAGGTAGAGATGAGCAGGCACAAACGAGAAATTTTGGAGGACGTGCTGCGTATCTGGCAGGATCGGTGGGAGTCAGAGACGAAGGGTCGCGAGCTTTACCAATTCTTCCCCGACGTGTCTGGGAGACTCAGTTCGCACTGGGTCGCACCAGATTATGTAACGTCCCAGATACTAACCGGGCATGGGTGTTTTAACAAACGCCTGTGTGATATGCGTCTCAGGGATGACAGTTCGTGTATATGTGGTGAACGCGAGGAGGACAGACATCATGTATTGTGGTGCTGTCCAGTATATCAGGACCTACGTGGGGAGCTGCTGAATGGGATTGTAGTTGACGAACCTGGACCAATATGGTACCCGGACCTTGTGTCCTCGGAGGCGAACTTCGCCAGGCTGCGTGAGTTCGCGCATGGCTGGCACAAACGGAGAAACGACCCGGACTGCTCGGCGCTAGAGGGCGCCACCTGTGATGTGGCGTCAGCGGCCCCAGAAGGGGGAGAAACGCACATTTAGGGACAAGGACATAGATTAATAACTTGTAGGGAGTCAAGAATTGTGCGCGGTGGAGTGCAATAGTCCCAAGGACACGCAATATCCGCGCACATCTCCCACGATTCGGCCAGTATAACCATAGTGTTGGTATGGCCATGGGAGGTGGTGGGTTGTCCTCCCCTGACAGTATAGCTCGCACTATACTGGCAAGGGTGAGGTCCTGGCCGACCTTCGCCACCAGTGCCTGGCGCTGCTGATCCCACGACGGACAATACGCGAGCGTATGATCCGCCGTGTCGTCAGCAGCACCGCACTCGTGGCAACAAGGGGCTCCCTCTCTGCGGATTCGATGCAAGTAATGACCAAAGCATCCGTGCCCGGTCATCACTTGCACCATCCTGAAACTGAGGGAGCCGTGCGGCCGCTCGAGCCACCGGTCAAAAACCGGGGCGAGCGCGTCCAATAATCGACGACCGAATGAGGCACGTCCTAGGTCCGCGGCCCATAATTCGACCAAGTCGTCGCGGGCCAATTTGCGGGCCCTTTCTCTCTCGGCAGGGCAGAGAGGCTGGCCCTGTTCTTTGGATTCGACCGTCCGTCTGTATACGGTCGCCAGCACATCTGCTTCCAGCTCCCATGGAGCGGAGCCTGCTAGCGCGCAGGCGGCAGAAAAGCCTACCGTGCGGTAGGCCCGCACTGCGCGCTGTGCGACCGCCCGTTGGGGCGCTCGCAGGAGACGGACGTTGTCCCGAGACAGGGCCTCCGCCCAAATCGGGGCCCCGTACAGAGCCATGCTCTTAATTATGCCGGAGTATAATTTCCGACATTTTGAGCCTGGGCCGCCTAGGTTTGGCATGAGCCATGCCAAGCTGTCGGCGGCCTTCATGAGTCTCGGTGACAGCCCGCGAAAGTGCGGGCCAAACTGCCACCGAGAGTCGAGTACTAGGCCGAGATATTTCATCTCGGCCTTTACGGGGGTACGCACTCCTCCTAGGAGGAACGACGCCTCTGGTGGTGCGCGTAGGTGCCGAGGCCCAGTTCCGTGGAACCAAATGGCCTCGGTCTTTTCGAGTGCCACGTCGAGCCCGAGCCGCCTGATCCTCTCTACGACCAGGTCTCCTCCTGCGGAAGCCAGAATGGCCGCGTCCTTAAAGGTTTCCCCCCGGGCAGTGACGAGGGTATCGTCTGCGTAGCAGATTAAACCCATGCCCGGGAGGAGGACTCCGCGGAGGAGCCAATCATACGCAATGTTCCACAGGAGGGGTCCTAAGACCGACCCCTGTGGAACCCCAGACTCGACGTCGTGGCGCACCACCTCGCCCTCTCTACTGGCGTACACAATCGTCCTACCATTGAGGTAGTCCTTAATAAGGTCCCTGAGATAGGCAGGGACCCGGAAAAACCTAAGCGCGGCCAGAATGGTCGCGTGAGGAAGGGAATTGAAGGCATTTTTGATATCGAATGATATTGCCAGTATTCCCTTCCTCTCACTTTCGGCCTCTAAGATCACCTCCCTGAGGCGGGTCAGGGCGTCTATAGTAGACCGCCCCGATCTGAACCCGAACTGGGCGTCGGACAAATCTGGGCCGACGTCCTGCATGTGCGCGACGAGGCGGAAAGATATCAGCTTCTCCATCATCTTCCCCACCTCGTCTAGCAGGACAATCGGCCGGTATGCCGATGGAGAGTCGGCCGGGCGCCCGAGCTTATGGAGGAGGCACAACTGCCCTTCCTTCCAGATTCCAGGGAACCTCCTCTCCCGGAAACACCGGTCGAAGAGGTCCCTGAAATTCGTCTCCATCCTATCTGCCGCGATGGCCACGATTTTGGCCGGTACGCCGTCCGGCCCGGGGGCGGTTTTCTTCCCCCGGAGTCGGAGTTCTACAGCTCCATATTCCTCCGAAGAGATGGGAGGGGGGGGAGAGTCAACCTCGGGGGTTTGTGCTTCACCTCGAAGTGGCCCCATTGGCGGGGGCACAAAATCCGGCTGTCGGGCCGGGAACAACACCTGCACGACCCTCTGCAGGAGGACCGGCTCGAGAGTTTCTGTGAGTGGGGGACCAATAGGGCGCAGTTGAGCACGCGCGGCCTTATAAGGTCTCCCCCATGGATCTCGATCGAGACTCTCGAGCATCTCTTGCCGAGAACGGTCCTTAGCCTGCCCTATCGCGTGCTTAAGCTCTCCCCTGGCAGCCTGGTAAGTCGCGTACAGGTTGGCCTCCTCGCCAGGAACCGAGCGCCGCCGGCGTCTGCACCGTGTATAAGCCCATCTGGCTGCCACACAGGCGGCCCGGAGATCCGCAATCTCCGCCGACCACCAATGCACAGCGCGGCGGGGGTCGGGGCGGCGGGACCGAGGCATGGAAAAATCGCATACCTCGGTCAGCGAATCCCGTAATTGGGACGCGGCGGCGTCGATATCATTCTCCGATTCGGGTGGGCAGAACCACGCCTGTACCAAAGCCGCCTCCTTGGCCATATCCCTATCAAGGCGTGAGAGGGCCCACCTTTTAAAGGGAGACGGGAGTCTCTGAGCGTCCTGTTGTGGGACCCGGCTGGAAATTGAGAACCTTATATATTTATGATCAGATAAGGTTTCCGCCGGATCCACGCGCCAATCACTGACGAGGTTAGCTACTGCCGGACTAGCATACGACAGGTCAATTATTGACCCGCCGTTGTGCCGAACACAAGTGTGTTCTGTCCCCCTGTTGAGGAGGGACAGACCACATGCGACCGCCCACGCCTGGACGGCATTTCCGCGAACATCGGAGGAAGGGTTACCCCACTCCACCGACTTCGCATTCAAGTCCCCTGCAACGACGACCTGCCGGGGTGCTAGTCGGCCCAACAAAGCGGAGAGGGAGTTCAAAAAGATTTCGAACTCCCTGAAGGGCCGATTGGGCGAGAAATAAACTCCCACCACGGCGAGAGGACCCCATAGAGCGGCGACATATCCGGATCCCCTTTCGAAGAGCGAGAGGGGGGAAATAGCCGAGGAAGGTCGCGTAAAAATAGCAACCGATTCTTCAAAATCGCCCAACCAGTGAGCTGGAACAAAATATGGCTCAGCCATAATCCCTAGATCAATCTGCCACTCGACCAGAGCTTGGGACATTAAGTCCTGGGCCGAGCGGCAGTTGTTCAGGTTTCCCTGTATTATGGTGCGATGTCCGACACTACCCATTATTCGGACATCGCACCGTCTTGTACTGCCGAGGAGCCGGCAGTGTCAGCAGTAGGAGCCCTTTTAGGCTTCGGCTGCTTGCCCTTCTTGGGGGGAGGATTGCAATTTCTCCCCCTCATGACATGACCCGATGGCCGGCCACTTGCGGCACAAACGGCACATTTGGGATCTGCCTGGCATCCGGCCGCCTTGTGCCCTTCGGAACCGCAGCGGAAGCAAAGTGCCGCGCGGGCGATGGGAGAGGGGCAGCGAGCCAAAACGTGGCCGGTTCCAAGGCAGCGGAAGCAGCGGAGCGGACCATCATCAAGAGCCTTAACAGACGCCGAACTGAACCCAATCAGAAATCGGCCCGCACGCAGGACAGCTTTCGCGGCTGTGATGGGGCACTGCAGGCGAATCGTCCCTACACCGCCACGGCCAGTGCGGATCTCGCCGACTTTTATAGTCCCCACTGCGCAGCCGCCCATCTCAGCCAACTTCTCAGCCACCTCCTGTTTTGTGACCGAGTCGTCGAGGTCGGACACTTGCAGGGAGGTGAGTTTTTCGGGGCGAGCGACAACCGCAGCGCCCCCCACCGCCTCTCTCAATCTGGCAGCAAAATTATCTGCCTGATCAGCTCTTGCTGCGGGAAACTCAAAGAGCCGAGCTCCCGTCAATGTTGAGCGGCATTTTTTAGGCGCAATGCCGAGCGCCTTTGCATCACCAATGGCCTCCCTTGCCTTGGTGAGCACACTATCGTAAGTCTCCCCCTCCTTTGCTGCACTGTCCGTCAGAGATAGAACGACGGCCGCAATTTTGGGGGAGACTAGCTTCCTCCTTTTGGGAGAAGCACTGGTGGTCGGTTTTTTGACCGCGGGAGAAGATGAACTTGACTTCTTCCCCCTTACATTCTTATTGGGCTGGACCGCCGGAGTAGCAGCCCGCTCCTTTGTATTTTTCTTGGCCTTGTTAGCCTTTTTTCTCCCGACAACCGTACTCCAGGCCTCATTGGCGGG
Source organism: Marasmia exigua (assembly GCA_019059595.1). NCBI lineage: Eukaryota > Metazoa > Arthropoda > Insecta > Lepidoptera > Crambidae > Marasmia > Marasmia exigua. Next base: position 23,189 of record JADPWL010001410.1, on the reverse strand, counting down.
AGTGGTTGACGGGAGAAGCGCATCTTCATCCATAGGCACTGGTGCCGGGGCTGTGGACGTGGAGGGGACCGCAACGTTTGCGGCCTTCGTCTTCTTCCCCACTCCTTTTCCCTTGCTTTTGGGTGGCGGAGGGGGAGAGTCGAGCGTCTCCTGCACGGGAGGGGGGGAGGCTTCTTTAGCCTTCCTCTTGGTGTCCGCTGCAAGAGGCGGGCGTAGACGTTTCTCAGGGAGGAGGCGATCCTTGATGCCCTCAAAACGGGCACAGGTATAAAAACGTTCCTCCGCCAGCTTTTGAGAGAGCAGAGCCTCCATGCGGACCTCGAATTGTGCAATGAGGTCCGCCTCTACAATTGCTGGCGACTTGCGCGCAGCCGCTTTTGGGCGCTTTTTGCACCGAGGCAGAGGCCGCAGCCACCGCCTGACTTGCCCGGAGTGAGGTGAGCTCCTCCTGCATACGGACCAACTGCTCGGACAGGCGCTTGACTGTGGCTTGAAGCGCTGCAGTCTCGTCCGAGGTGGTCCGCTTGCTCATCTCATCAATCAGCGCCAGGAAGGAGGTGGCGTGATTTTTAAGGGACTTTTGACAAGTCCCTTTTATGTTTTGCGATTTTATCGCTACGGCAATTATTTCCTCCGCGTCGACTTTAGCCGTAGAGACGAGGTCGGCCACAGACAGGTCGGAATAATCGAGGATATGGGCAACTCCATATCCCGACTTTGCCCGGGCCTTCCTCATCTTAGCCTCATTATCCGATATTTGGGCCTCCAGATCGGCCTGGTTCTTCTCCCGGGTGGCCTTCGCCAATTTAAGTTTCGCCTCAGCCAAGGCCACATATTGGCCCGAGGTAGCGGGGCGACCCTTTACACGCTTGGCCGTGGAGGCTTTGCTAGCCTTACTGGCCGACGACTTGTCCGTGTCAGACGACGCAGACTGGGACTTTGCCGTGGCAGCACGCTTGCGCGGCCGCAGAAATTTGGCGCGATCACCCGTCTCGGGTCCGCTAGCCATAGACTCGTCTATGTCCGACACCCCTCGCAGGGTATCGTCCGAGTCTGACAACTCCAAGTCCCCGGCGCAAAAGAATTTGCTGCCGGAGACAGTCACACCGGATGGACCGGCCAAAATAGGCACTTCACTGCCGACACCTTCGGCCGCCATTTCAGGCGCCAAGTTTGACTCCGAGAGTCTCGTCAAGACGATAGAAGGGATTTTAGCAGCCATTCTAAAAAGAAAAACTTGCTGCTAAACAAAAAACACACGCAAGATCGCTGTAAAAGCGTAAAATCGCAACTAGGCGTCGAAGTGGTGCAGCTCAACCTGGTCAGGAGAAGCCCCTCGACTGGAACCAGGGAGCCGCAAGAACACTTAAGAAGCACAGGAGGTCGCGAAAAGACTGCGAAAACAGCGATAACAACAAGATCTCAGCGAATCTTAGCCGGTCACCGCCCTGCCACTGCGTTACCGTGGTCAGGGGGGTGCCGTTGCCCGGGGCGTAGGACGAGGACCTGTTCACTGAGGGGCACGCCCCAACCTAACCTAACCTAACCTTTTTTTTTTTTTTTTTTTGGTGAACGCTGGAGGAATGCCCCCCTCCCTGTCCCGTATCTTGGGTACTGGGAGGAGGCGTGCCTAACCCGCACTACACCACGTAGTCCACCGGAGTGGAGGGGAGAGGCACCCTTTTGCAGACCTGGCCCTCAGGGGAGGGACCCGACCCTGGCCTGTCGGCGCAGGGCACTCAGGTACAGCTGGGCTCTCCGCGGGGGGATTCGAACCCCTCTTGCGCGGCCTACCAGCTAGAACCTATCCAGCGACTCACCCACCCGTGGTACTGGGAATGGTGTCACGAGAACTGCCAAAAGGCTTTGCCCCGCAACACCGTCCCGCCACGAGCCCCTACGTGGGGTCAGCGGCCACGCCCCTCCCGATGTCGGGAGGGGGGTTGGGGATAGTCGAGTGAGTCGAACCATCCCCAACAGGCGGTGAAGGAGCCGTATATAGTGCCAGCGTAGGGGCCCCTGTCCCTGTTGCCGGCCGGCCACCTCCACGGGAGGAACGAGGGCGACGGCGCCTCCGTGTCCTCCTTGCCCTGAGCGAGCCAGCGAGGGGGTTTTCCTCGCGCTCACGCTCCGCCGCCTCCTTCTGTGCCATCACGTCCTCACAGAATGCTGCGAACGCCGTCCAGGACTCCTCTCTGTCCAGCATAGCTTTCACTATACTGGGCAGAGAGAGGTCCCTTCCGACGCTCGCGGTGAGGTTGGCCCGCTGCGGAGCCCACGACGGACACACCACTAGGGTGTGATGCGCCGTGTCCTCCGCAGCGGGGCAATGATGACACTCCGGAGTGTCTTCCCGGCGAATTTGGTGCAGGTATTTACCGAAGCAGCCATGCCCGGTAATCACCTGCACCATCCGGAAAGACAAGAACCCTTTTGGCCGCTCTAGCCACCGGTCCAGGACCGGGGCGAGAGCGTCCAGCGATCGTCGCCCCCATCGGGCTTCGATCAGGTCCGTGGTCCATCTCTGGACCAGGACCCGGCGCGCCACCTTGCGCACCGCCTCGCGCTCGATGGGGCAGAAGAGCTCTCCTGCAGCCCTCTTATCCGCCGTCCACTCCCAGACGGCGGCGAGCACCTCCGCCTCTAACTCCCATGGGGGAGTGGAGGCAAGAGCGCAGGCCTGACACGAAGCCTACCGAACGGTAGGCTCGTGCGACCCTCTGCGCGATGGCCCTCTGAGGCCCACGGAGGAGGGCGATATTACCCTTCTTTGATAGGGCATTCGCCCAGATCGGCGCACCATATAGCGCCATGGAGCGCAAGATACCGGCATAGAGTTGCCGGCACTTGGCTCCGGGCCCTCCCAAGTTCGGCAGCAAGCCAAGACAAGGCGTCTGCCGCCTTGAGGAGTCGCGGTGACGACATCCCCCGAAAGTGGGGGCCAAAGTGCCACCGCGAGTCCAGGATTAGGCCGAGATATTTCATCTCGGCCTTTACCTCCACCTCCACCCCCCCGACGCTGATGGTTGCGCCGGAGGGAAACCGCGAGCGGGGGCCCGTGAAAAAGAAGATGGCCTCCGTTTTTTGGAAGGCCACCTCCAGCCCCAGTAGGCCCATCCGCGAGGCGACGAGATCACCGCCGATCTCCGCGAGGCGCGCTGCGTCGCGGAAAGACTGTCCCCGGGCTGTGACAAGAGTGTCATCTGCATAACAGATGACACTCATGCCCGGGAGGAGCGCGCCTCGCAAAACCCAATCGTAGCCGAGGTTCCAGAGTAACGGGCCCAGGACCGAGCCCTGTGGAACCCCGGATACGACCCGTCGCCGTTGTATGGCCCCCGATTTGTCGGCGAAGACTACCTCTCTGTCAGAGAGGTAGTCGCCGAGAACGGCCACCAGGTATGGAGGCACTCCGAAGTATCGGAGTGCCTCCATGATCACGGAGTGGGGGAGGGAATTAAAGGCGTTCTTGATGTCGAAACTGACAGCAAGAACTCCCTCCCCCATACCTGCAGCCTCGTCGCACACTGTGCGGAGCTGGGTCAGGGCGTCAATGGTTGAGCGCTGCGCCCTGAACCCAAACTGGACCTCGGAGAGGTCTGGACCCACCTCTTGGAGGTGCTGGTTAAGGCGGGAAGCTATTATCTTTTCGAAGAGCTTCCCGACCTCATCCAGCAACACAATGGGGCGATAAGCGGACGGCGAATCCACCGGGCGCCCCGCCTTTCGTAGGAGGACCAACTGGCCCTCCTTCCAGATCCGGGGGAACCGGCCCGACGCAAGGCAACGGTCGAAAATCCCCCGGATCCTCGTCTCCATTTCCGGGACGGCAATGGCCAGTACCCGGGCCGGCACGCCATCCGGTCCAGGGGCAGTTTTCTTGCCCCTGAGCCGGACTTCCGCCACCCCAAACTCCTCACACGAAATAGGAGGGGGGGGGGACTCCATCTGGGCGATGGCCCTGACAGGTGGGGGCATCGGTGGCGGCTGGTAGGCCGGGTCGCACGGCGGGAAGAGCGCCCGCACGACAACGTCCAACAGGGCTGGATCCAAGGACTCCGTGATGGGGGGGCCAATCGGGTGCAGCTGCTGTCGCGCAGCTTTATATGGCCTCCCCCAGGGGTCTTGGTCTAAGCCCTCCAGCATTTCCTGTCGGGCGCGATCCTTAGCCTCGCCTATCGCGCCCTTCAGAGTGCGCCGGGCCTCCCGGTACGCCTCATAGAGGCGCGTCTCCTCCTCTGTGTCCCTGCGCCGCCGGCGTCTACTGCGCGTGTACGCCCTCCGGGCGGCGAAACAGGTCGCCCGGAGACTCGCGAGCTCCTCCGACCACCAGTAAACTGCGTGGCGGGGCTCGGGGCGGCGAACCGAGGCATGCTAAAATCGCATACCTCGGTCAGGGATGCGCGTAACTCAGACGCGGCCTCATCCACGTCTTCGGGAGGCTGGGGGCTGATCCAGTCCTGCACCATTGCTGCTTCCTTGGCCAGCCCCTTGTCCAGGCGTGTGAGCGCCCACCGGGGGAAGGGAGATCTTTCCCCGGGCGCCCTCTGGAGGGTGGTGCGCTCCCGGATCCCAAACCGGATGAACCGGTGGTCCGAAAGCGATTCCGTCAGATCCACCCTCCAGTCCTCCACACGTGCGGCCAGGGCGGGGGTGGCGAATGTGACGTCTACCACCGATCCGCCCCGCATGCGAACGCATGTTTGTATAGACCCTCTGTTCAGGAGGGTCATGCCGCAAGAGACGGTCCACTCCTGGAGGAGCTGGCCGCGCAGGTCGGTGGTCGGGTTGCCCCAGGCCACAGATTTGGCGTTCAGGTCCCCCGCTAGGAGGACCTGCCTTGGCGCCATCCGGAGAATTACCGCGCTCAGGGAGTCGAGGTATAGCTCAAACTCCCTGATCGGACGGTTCGGGGAAAAATATGTGGCGATTACGGCCCGGTCGCCCCAGGCCGCGGCCACGTACCCCGACCCCCTCTCCAGAAGTGAGAGTGGAGGAACTCCCGAGTGCCGCACAAAAACGGCCGCGAGCCCGTCTGTGTCCCCAAGCCAGCGTTCGGGGATAAAGTAGGGCTCCGCCACCACAACGAGGTCCACCTGCCACTCGGCCCCGACCTTGCATGAGCATGTCCTGGGCCGAGCGGCAGTGGTTAATATTCGCCTGGAGTGCCGTCAATGTCCTTACTGACATGATGTTGACGGCACTCCCTCCACCACCTCCATTGGGGCTACTGACGGGGCGTCAGCGGCCGCACCGGTCGGGCGCGCAGTACCCGGCCTTTTCCCGCTCTTTTGAGGGGGGCGGCATTTGCTCCCTCTCATTCTGTGGCCAGCTGGCCGGCCGCTAGCGGCACAAACGGCGCAGTGAGCATTTTCGGCCGTGCAGGCCTTTCCCTTGTGCCCCTCCTTGCCGCACCGGAAACATAGCTCCGAACGGTCTACCTTGGAGGGGCAATAGTCACGGGTGTGACCCGTGGCGAAGCACCTAAAGCAGCGGAGGGGCTCATCGTCCAGAGCCTTTACCGCTGCCGAGGTCCAGCCGACTTTGAGACGGCCGGCCTCCACAATCTTCTTGGCCGCCACGGTGGGAACGCACACGCGGAGGGCTCCCAGGCCCCCGCGGTTGCTCCAAATGTCCCCGACCCTGACGTCGGCCACTCCGCAGCCTCCAATAGCCGCCGCCTTCTCCGCCACCTCCTCCTTGGTGACGGAGTCGTCCAGCTCCGACACCAGCAGGGTGGTGGTCTTCACGGGACGCACCACTTTGGCGGAGTCCGCCACCACCTGCCGGAGCTTCTCGGCGAACTCATCCGCCTTCGGCCCGCTCTGCGACCCCGGGAACTCAAACAGTCGAGCCCCGGTCCGCGTGATGCGGAATCTTGAGCCGGCAGCGGCCTCGTTTCCCAGTACCTGTCTCGCTCCACCGAGGACCTTTTCATAGGTCGCTCCTCCCTCGATCGCCGTGGGGGTCAGTTGGACCAAAACGGCGGCAGATCGAGGGGCGACCAGCTTCTTCTTGGGAGCGGGGGGACCGATTTGCGCGCCTGGGTCGACGGAGGAGGAGCCGACGCAGAAGCCGACTTCCCTCGCCCATTTTCACGCCTTCGTGCCTCTTGCGTGGCCGGAGTAGCAGAAGATTTAGACTGCTTAGTCTTCTGCTTCTGCTTTCGCTGGACAGTCTTCCACCCGTCATTAGACGGAGTGGTCGACGGCAGCAGAAGGTCCTCTTCCGGCGCGGCGGGACCCTTTTGAGGCGGAGCCGCCTTTGACGGGGCCGCTTCGGTTACTACCGCTCTCCGTGAGGCCGCCTTTTGCGCCACCGCTTTTGGCGGAGCCACTTCCGTCACGGCCTCTCTCCGCGTGGTCACCTTCTGCGGCGCTGCTTTTGGCGGAGCCGCTTTTAAAGTCGCCGCGTATGAGGTGGGAGCAGCGGAGGCATCTGAAGTCTGCGGGACTTTTGAGCGCTTCCCCACTCCCTTGCCCTTAGAGGACGACGGGGGAGGCGGAGGGGGCATCGCTGGTTCTGGAGAGGCGGAAGCGTCTCCTGGATCTCATGCGCGAGAGGCGGACGAATCGTCTCCCTCGGCAGAAGGGCCCGATACGGCTCTAGAGCAGCCCGCAGAAAGAAGCGCTCCCTTTGGGCATGCTCTGTGAGTTTGGCGTCCACCAGCTCCGCGATTTTGGACAAAATGTCCTGATCGGGGACGCTTGTCGGACACCTGTGCCTTTTCGGCGACAGCCGAGGAACACCGTAGGCGCAGAAGCGCGCTCAGCCTTCAAGGTGGCCAGCTCAGCGTTCACCTTGCGCAACTCGGCGGAGAGGATACGGATCTCTTCCGTCGAGTTACGTTTTGCCATTTCGGCGGCTAAGGCCAGAAACGAGCATGCCTTGGTCTTAAGGGCCTTGACGACAGTGCCCTTTAGGTGCGAGGACTTGGAGGCCACCAGTATGATGTCCTCGGCGTCCTGTTTCGCCGTTGCCTCGAGGTCGGCGGTGGGCATAGCGCCATAATCAAGGATACGGGAGATGCCGTACCCGTATTTGGCGCGCTCCTGCTGGGCCCGCTCCTCCTTGGCCTCGATTTGGGCCTCCAGGTCCGCCTCGAGATCCGCGCGTTTGGCTGCGGCCAACCTGGAGATAGATTTCTCCAAGCCCATGAGGTTGTCAGACATGGGCGGCCGGGCACGGCCACGCTTCGCCTGCGACTTGGTGGATGCCTTAGACCCGACAGAATTGTCAGAGGCAGATCCATTCGAAGAGCTCCCCGCGGCCCGTTTGCGCGAGCGCAGGAAGCTTGACCTTTCTGAGGCGGTTCTCCATCGATTCCGCCTCCGAAATCTCCGTCAAGGTGTCGTCGCTCTCCGATAGGGATAGGTCCCTTGGGGAGAAAAACAACGACCCCGAGAGGCTGGCGGTCTTCGACCCCCTCCTCGCAACCCTATTGCCCCTTGAGGGCACCAATCGTTCGACTAGAACGACCGGATCCAAATTCGCGCCACGGTCATTTGTAGCGACGCCGGAAAGGGCCGACGCCGTTACATCCAGATCGACGGTATCCATACCACAGCCAGTGTCATCTGTGGCAACGCCGGAATGGGCCGACGCCGTCACAGTCGAGTCAGTTATCGCGCCAGAGTCGTTTGCAGCAGCACCGGAATGGGCCGACGCTACTGCAGCCAAATCAACGTTGTCCACACAAAACAAATCGGAGTCCGATGTGAGAGCCAGGTCGTCGGCGGGGTCGCCCTGAAAAGGGCGAGCCTCACCGGGATGGAAAGCCGGGCTCGTCGAGGTGCCCTGAGACGGGCGCCCCGAACGAGAAGAACGAGTAGAGCGCATTACGACTCGAGAAACTACAAGAAAATTCGCCACAAGTATCGCTTGATCGGAATCGGTCACCCACCTGCCACCTGCGTTACCGGGGTCAGGATGGGGTCCAGGGCGTACGACGAGGACGTTTCCGAAAGCACTTGGGGCACGCCCCAACCTAACCTTTTTTTTTTTTTTTTTTTTTGTTTTCCCGGGAGAAATGCGTTACGCAGACCCTGCCGCCGGGGGGCGACAGGGTACTGTGGGACTCACCCTCCGGGCCGCTTCTTCTAACAAGAAGCGGCCTGAGGGCATACCCACTAAAACTCCCGGGGCTCAACCACCCGTGGGTATAGAATGGGGTCACGGGAACTGCACTAGGCTATTCCCCGCAACCCCACTCCCCCACAGGCCCCTACACGGGGTGTGCGGCCACGCCCCTCCTCAGACTAGGAGGAGGGGGGTTGGGGACAGCCGGAAGAGCTGAGCCGTCCCCAACGAGCGGTGGAGGTGCCAATGGCAGTGCCGGCACAGGGACCCCCGTCCCTGTTGCCGGCTGGCCACCTCCACGGAGAGGACGAAGAGTTCTCCGCCGAACTCGTCCTCTCCTTGCTCGAAGCGGGCCTGCGAGGGGGTTAGTCTCGCGCTCCCGCTCCGCCGCCTCCTTCTGCGCCACCACTTCCTCACAGAAGTGGGCGAAGGCCGACCACGCCCCCTCATTATCCAGCATAGCTTCAACTATGCTGGGCAACGAGAGGTCATGTCCGACCTCCGCGACCAGCGCGGACCGCTGTTGGTCGAAGGACGGGCACACCACCAACGTGTGATGCGCCGAGTCCTCCGCAGCGCCGCACTGGTGGCACGAAGGAGTGTCCTCCCGTTGAATGCGGTGCAGGTAGTTACCGAAGCAACCATGCCCGGTAAGTACCTGCACCGTCCGGAAGGACAAAAACCCGTGGGGGCGCTCGAGCCACCGGTCCAAGACCGGGGCGAGCGCCGCGAGCGTGGGACGGCCGTACCTCTCCACTTGGAGAGAGGCCGTCCATGCCTCCACCATTTGCTGGCGACCCTCCTTCCTTATTGCCTCCCTTTCCCGGGGGCAGAGGGGATCGCCAGCCGCTCGCTTGGCCGCCGTCTTCTCGTAGACGGCGGCCAGCACTCCAGCCTCCAACTCCCATGGCGGGGTGGAGGCGAGTGCGCAGGCCGCGGAGAAACCTACCGTTCCGGTAGGCTCTCGCGACCCGCTGGGCAATGGCCCTTTGCGGCCTCCTTAGGAGGGCCGCATTGCCCTTCTTCGTCAGGGCCCCTATCCAAATCGGGGCCCCGTAGAGGGCCATGGAGCGGAGGATGCCGGCATATAGCCGCCGACACCTCTCTCCAGGCCCTCCCAGATTCGGCAGCAGCCACGAAAGGTGGTCTGCTGCCTTTAGGACCCGCGCTGACACCCCCCTAAAGTGGGGGCCAAAGTGCCAGCGCGGATCCAGTGTGAGGCCGAGATACTTCATCTCGGCCCCCACCGGGATGTCCACCCCCCCGACGCGGATGGCTGCGCCGGGGGGTGGTCGGCTCTCCCGAGGCCCGGGAAAATAAAGGGCCTCGGTTTTGGCCAGGGCTACATTTAGCCCCAGCCGGCCGATACGGCCGACGACCAAATCGCCGCCGACCGATGCGAGGCGCGCTGCATCCCGGAAGGACTTCCCCCGGGCGGTGACTAGGGTGTCATCTGCATAACAGATGACACCCATGCCCGGGAGAAGCGCGCCTCGCAACACCCAGTCGTATCCCGATGTTCCAGAGCAGGGGCCCCAAAACGGACCCCTGTGGAACACCGGATACGACCTTGACGCCGCTGGACAGAACCAGCGGCGTCAACAAACGCCACGGACCGGTCGGCGAGATAGTCGCCGACCAGCCCTATCAGGTATGGAGGCACCCGGAAATACCGGAGTGCCTCCATAATAACTGCATGGGGGAGGGAGTTGAAGGCATTCTTGATGTCTAACGAGACTGCCAACAACCCCTCCCCCCTGCTCGACGCTCCCTCGCAGAGGGAGCGGAGCCGGGACAGGGCGTCGATCGTGGATCGACCGGCCCTGAACCCGTACTGGGCCTCACTGAGGTTAGGCCCAGTCTCCTCGAGGTGCTGGACGAGGCGGGAAGCGATGATCTTCTCGAAGATCTTCCCCACCTCGTCCAGCAGCACAATTGGCCTATAGGCCGACGGGTCGTCGGCCGGCCGACCTTCTTTACGAAGGAGGACCAGCAGGCCCTCCTTCCAGATCCGGGGGAACCTCTCTGACCGGAGGCACCGGTCAAAGAGGCCCCGGATCCTCTCCTCCATCTGCCCGAGGCAGATGGAGAGGATGCGGGCCGGGACTCCATCCGGCCCGGGGGCGGTCTTCTTCCCCCGCAGTCGGAGCTCGACCATTCCGAGCTCCGTCGTCGTGACCTGCGGGGGGGCCTCCACCAACTGGTATAATCCCATATGGTGGAGGCATCGGGGGGGGGACAAACGAGCGGTCGCAGGGGGGAAACAACCCCTGCACCACCCGCCCCAAGAGCCCCGGCTCCAGGGTCTCGGTGACGGGGCGGCCAATGGGGCGCAGCTTTTGCCGCGCCGCCTTGTACGGCCGCCCCCACGGATCGTCGTCGAGACTCTGGAGCATCTCCTCGCGGGCGCGATCCTTGGCCTCGCCGATCGCGCCCTTGAGTGCGCGCCTCCTGTCCCGAAAGACTTCGTAGAGGCGCGCCTCCTCCTCCTGGTCCCGCCGCCGCCGCCGCCGGCTCCGGGTGTAGGCCCTCCGGGCGGAGAAACACTCCGCACGGAGGGCGTCGAGCTCGGCCGACCACCAGTACACGGCGTGTCTGGGGTCGGGGCGGCGTGACCGAGGCATGCTAAAATCGCATACCTCGGTCATGGACTGGCGAAGGCCCTCCGCAGCCGCATCGGCGTCGTCGTCCAGGACCGGGGAAATCCAGTCCTGGATTAGGGCCGCTTCCCGGGCCAGGCCTTTGTCCAGGCGGGACAGTGCCCACCTGGGGAACGGCGACCTCGGCGGCGGCGGGGGCGGGAGGGTGGACGTCCCGCGGACCACAAATCTAATAATCTGTGGTCCGACAGGGACTCTGTCAGGTCCACCCTCCAGTCGGCGACCCGGTCGGCCAGGGCGGCGGTGGCGAAGGTGACATCCACCACCGACCCGCCGTGCTGCCGAACGCAGGTGTGGACCGACCCCCGATTCGCGAGGGCCAACCCACACCCGACGGCCCATAGTTGGACCGCCTGTCCGCGCAAGTCGGAGCGGGGATTGCCCCACGCAACCGACTTGGCGTTTAGGTCGCCAGCCAGTATGACCGGCCGCGGTGCCAGTCGGCCCAAAACCGCGGTCAGGGAGTTGAGGAAGTCCTCAAACTCCCTGAAGGGGCGAGTAGGGGGAAAAATATGTCGCCACCACAGCATAGGGGCCAGCCATGGCGACGACATACCCCGACCCCCTCTCCACCAGAGAGAGGGGGAAAAACGGTGAGCCCTGACGGGCGAAGACAGCGGCGAGCCCGTCAGAGCTCGCCAACCAGTTGGCGGAGACGTAATACGGCTCCGCCACCACGCCAACGTCCACCTGCCACTCAGCCATGACCTGGGTGACCATGTCCTGAGCTGAGCGGCAGTGGTTGGCGTTTATTTGGAGGAATGATGTCGGGACTGAGACCATCATTCCTCCATCGCCGCCCCCTCCTCTCGCGCCGCCGGAACGGGCCCATCGGCGGGCGCGGGTGTCGCCGCCGCCGGACGCACCGACGGCAATTTACCTTTCTTTAGGGGGAGGTTTACACTTTCCTCCCCCCATGCGGTGCCCCGCTGGCCGGCCGCTCTCGGCACAAACGGCGCAGTGGGGCTCCGCCGTGCAGCCAGCGGCCTATGTGTCCCGGCTTGCTGCACCGGACGACAGAGGTGCTCCTTCGGAGCAGCAGCGGGACAGAGGGGCCTGGTGTGGCCGGTGCCCAGGCACCGGAAGCACCGGAGCGGCCCCTGCTCAATCTCGCGGACCGGCGCCGACGTCCAGCCGACAAGGACGCGCCCGGTCCGCAGGACAGCTCTCGCCGCCACGGTGGGGACCTGGACTCTGACTGATCCCAGGCCCCTTCGGCCGGTGACGAGTTTCCCGGCCTTCACCTCGCTGGCCGGGCACCCACCGGTGGCCGCGATTTTTGCGGCCACTTCATCGCTGGTGACGGACTCATCGAGCTCCGTCACCAGGAGAGAGGTGGTGCGAATGGGTTGCGCCACCCTGGCGACATCCGACACCACCTCCTTCAGTTTGGCCGCGAAGGAGTCGGCTTGCTCCTTCTTGGCGGCGGGGAAGGAGAAAGAGTCTTCCCCCCGCGGCTGTCACTCGGCACCGCGAGCCTTGCGCCGCCTCGTCTCCGAGAGTCTCACGAGCCCGCTTGAGTACGGACTCGTAGGACTCTCCCTTGGAGGTCGCCTCCGTCCGTCAGTGTGACGACGACGGCGTTTGCGTTCCTGATTCGGATCCTCCGCTTCTTAGGCGGGGCCGATGGTGGTGCCGTTTTGGCTGCCTGGTGCAGAAGTCCCGGCCGGCTCCGACTCCCTGGCGACGGAGGGGGAGGAGGAGGCCGGCACAGAAGCCGTCTTCTTCCTCCTCTGCCTCTTCCCCTTGGTGGTCCCAAGAGGCGAGGGGACGGCTGCCGCCGCCTGCTTCGCGGCCTTCTTGGCCGCCTGCCTCGTCTTCTTTGACGTGACCTCCCTCCATCCCGAGTTGGCTGGGGTGGTGGACGGGAGGAGCACGTCAGTCTCCATCGGAGGCGGGGAGGGCACCGCAGGCTGTGCCGGCGCCGGCGCCCTCGAGGTGGAAGGCACCGGCTCAGGGGCGGCTGCAGGGGCAGGGGTCCTCGTGCGTTTCCCTGCCCCCTTCCCCTTGCTGGATGGAGGGGGGGGAGGAGGGGGAGGCATTGTATCCCTCGGCGGGGGGGCGGGCATAGCCGCTCTCCTCTTGTCCGCCGCAAGTGGCGGGCGGACCCGTTCCTCCGGCAGGAGCCGGCCACTGATGCCATCCAGGCACGCGCGCACAAAATTACGCTCCTGGATGGCATGCTCGCGGAGCCTCTCCTCCACCAGCTCCCCGATCCTGACCGCCAGGTCATCCTCAGGGAGGGAGGGGGCAGAGGACCTGCGACTGTCGTCGGTCTGTGGCAGGCGAGGGAGACTCGCTGCCCTGTTTTAGGAGCCGCAGCTCCTCTCTCACGGCGGCCAACTCTTTACTCAGGCGACTAACAGTCGCCTGCAGTACCGCCGCCTCCTCACTTGCCGTCCTTTTGGCCATCTCCTCCGTGATGGCCAAGAATGAGCAGCTGCGCTCTTCAGGGCCTTTGACGAGGGTGCCCTTTAGATGGCCGCTCTTTGTGGCGATGTGGGCGATGTGCTCCGCGTCCTCCATCGCCTGCTGCTTGAGGTCGGCTACGGGCATGTCCGAGTAATCAAGGACATTCGCCACCCCGTATCCGACCTTTGCACGGTTTTGCCGCGCCGCCTCCTCCATCGCCTCCGTACGGGCGATAAGGTCAGCCTCCTCGTCGGCTTTCTTTTGGGCTGCCAGCCGGGCCCTTGCCGCCTTAATTTCCTTTGAGGCGCCCGTGGTAATTGGGCGCCCGCGGCCCCGCTTTGATGTAGCGGACCTTCCGGAGGCGACCGAAGTCGACCTCCCGCTGGAGTCCGAATGCGATCCGGACTCCGCAGCGCGTTTGCGCGGGTTGCGCAAGAACTGTTCTCGGCCTGTCTCGGACTCCGATACCTCAGTGAGGGTATCGTCGTCCGACAAGTCGAGCTCACCCGACACGAAGAATTTGCTCCCCGAGGCGGCGAAGCCCGGGAGAGCACAGCGAGACCCCGAGCGGGGGCCCGCGCCTACAGGCGCACCTTTGCGGGTGCGGGATCCTTTAGGATTGCCAAAGTCGTTGGCAGCGGTACCAGAAGGGGCTGGCGCCGCTGCCCCTGAAACGTCAGAGACCGACTCGCATGCGGAATCAGAATCCGTTAGGCGAGAGCAGAGGTCGTTTTCAGCGATGCCGGAATGGGCCGACACCGCTGAAGCCAAGTCGTCAGTGTTAAAGTCGAGAGCATCGGTGTCCGATGCGAGAGCCGGGTCGTCGATGAGGTCGCCCTGAGAAGGGCGCGCCTCATCGTGAAGGGAGTTCGAGCTCGCCGAGGTGCCCTGGAAAGGGCGCCCCGAGCGAGAGTTCCGCGTGGGACGCATTGTCGTCACACGTAAAAGCACAGAGAAAGCACCAAGTATCGCTAAAACGAAATTCGGTCACCCACCTGCCACCTGCGTTACCGGGGTCAGGATGGGGTCCAGGGCGTACGACGGGGACGTATTCGCTAGCACTTGGGGCACGCCCCAACCTAACCTAACCTTTTTTTTTTTTTTTTTTTTTTTTTTTTTTTTTTGGTCACCCAGGAGAAATGCGTTACGCATACCCATCCGTCTGTAAACGGATGGGTTATGTCGGACTCTCCTCTGGCGACGGCTTCTCCTAACGAGAAGCCGGCCAGAGGCATACCGACTAAAACTCCTGGGACTCTCCCTCATCTGTCCATGGGTGGGCGAGTGACATGGGGCCAAAGCTCGGAGCCTTTCACCACGTCACCCCCCGGACAGGGACGCCCGCCTACACGGCGGGCACGGCGCTTCTCCCCCCGGGGTCGGGGGGAGGGATGGGGACAGCCGAGAGAGTCGTGCCGTCCCCAACAGGCGTAGGAGGAGGTCCGTGCAATGCCGGTGGTGGGGTTACAGCCCCACGCACCAGCGGACCTGCTCCTCGCAGGGGAAGGAGACGCAAGTATTGGCGTCGTCTCCTCCCTCTACGTGCCTTGCGGATCGCGGGGGCGAGAGGGTCAGCCTCTCGCTCGCGTTCCGCCGCCTCCTTCGCCTCCATCACATGCTCGCAATATGCGGCAAAGGCCTTCCAGGCATCCTCAGTCGCTAATATAGCTCTCGCTATATTAGAGAGTGAGAGGTCCTGGCCGACCTTTGCCACCAATGCGTGGCGAGCCTGTGCCCACGGCGCACACACCGCCAAGGTGTGCTGCGCCGTGTCCACAGGGTCGCCGCATGTGTGGCACGAAGGCGTCTCCTCCCTGCCGATTTTGTGCAGGTAATAACCGAAGCAGCCATGCCCGGTCATTACCTGCACCATCCGGAAGGAGACTACGCCGTGGTGACGCTCAAGCCACCGGTCCAAGACCGGGGCGAGCGCGTCGAGCGTTCTGCGGCCGTACGGAGTGAGGACGAGGTGCTCAGACCATCGCCTCTGGAGGCTCTTCCGAGCCTCCCTCCGCACGACCTCCCGCTCGGCGGGGCAAATGGACACCCCATTTGCCCTTTGTGCCACCGTGTAGTCGTACACGGCGGACACCACCACGGCGTCTGACTCCCATGGGGGCGTCTCGGCGAGTAAGCAGGCCACGTCGAAACTTACCGTACGGTAAGCTCGAGCGACCCGCTGCGCTATTACCCGCTGAGGCCCCCGCAAGAAGGGAAGATTTTCCCCCCTTGCCAGGGAGTCGGCCCAGACTGGCGCCCCATAGAGCGCCATCGATCTCAGGATGCCGGCATAGAGTCGCCGGCACCTGGACCCTGGGCCACCCAGGTTGGGCAGCAGCCATGACAGCGTGTCCGCTGCCCTGAGGAGCCGCGGTGACATCCTGCTAAAATGCAGGCCAAAATGCCACCGCGGATCCAGGGTGAGGCCGAGATAGCGCATCTCGGCCTTCACCGCAACCTGGGTCCCTCCGACAGTGATATGTCTGCCGGAGGGAAACCTCTCGCCGGAAGACTGAGGGAAATATATGACCTCAGTCTTCTCGACGGCCACCTCCAGGCCGAGCCGCCGCACCCTCCGTATGACCAGGTCCGTGGTCCTCGACGCACCGCGCGCCGCGCGATCAAACGTCCTCCCCCGGGCAGTGATGAGAGTGTCGTCTGCATAGCAGACGACATCTTGCCCCGGGAGTGAGACTGGCGGCAAGACCAGTCATACCCAGGTTCCCACAGGAGGGGTCGAGGAATGGAACCCCTGTGGAACCCCATCTCGACGGTGCGGCTCTGCACCGATGCCCGATCCTGTCGGCGTAGAGGACTACCCTGTATTAAGGTAGTCCTCTATAAACGCGAGATAATTGGGGCACTCTAAAAATAGCGGAGTGCCGTCAGTAATCGGTTCGCGTGGGGCGAGGGTGTTGAAACGCGTTTTTTATTGTCAAGAGGACACCGCGACAAACACCCTTCTTATCCCCCGCAGCCATCTCAGTTTCCTTCTCGGAGTCTTTTCAGGCGTTCAATGGTCGACGACCCGCCACTGAAACCATATTGTGACGCGGAGAGGTTGGCCATCGTTTTCGTAAATGTGCGACGAGGCGAAAGCTATGCCTTTTCGAAAAGCTTTCCCAACTCGTTCCAACCAGACACGATGGGCATGTAGGCCGACGGGAGTCCGCCGGCCTACCTTCCTTTTGAAGGAGGACGAGCAGGCCCTCCTTCCATAACTTTGGGAACCTCCCGACCGCGAAACAGCGGTCGAAGAGGTTCCTGACGCGGCCCTCGATCTCACTTAGAGAGAGGGCCAGCACTCGCGCCGGGACGCCATCCGGGACCGGGGGCGGTCTTTTTGGCGCGTAAGCGGATCTCCGCCGCGCCAACTCCTCCGTGGATATGGGCGGAGCCACATCATCCACGGAGACCGCCTCTGAATGCGGGCGCATCCTGGGAGGGCGATGCTCGGTGCGGACTGGAAACAGCGTCCGCACCACCCTCTCAAGGAGCTCCGGCTGGAGGATCTCCGTGACCGGGGGGCCTATGGGGCGCAATTTGCTGCGCGCCGCCTTATAAGGCCTCCCCCACGGGTCACGGTCCAGCTCCTCCAGCATCTCCGCCCGCGCGGCGTCTTTGGCCCTGCCGATGGCCCCTTTGAGGGACCGCCTAGCCTCGCTGAAGGCCTGGTATAGGCGGTCCTCATCCTCAGGGTCCCTACGGCGCCGCCGTTTGGCCCTCTGGAAGGCCCTGCGTGCGCTCCGACAGGTGGCCGACAGAGTCTCCAGCTCCGCCGACCACCAGTAAACCGCATGACGCGGGCCTGGGCGGCGTGCCCGAGGCATGCTAGCGTTGCACACCTCGGTCAGCGAATTGCGGAGCGCGGACGCCGTCTCGTCGACGTCGTCGTCGGCCAGGACTGGGAAAAACCAGTCCTGGACGAACGCTGCTTCTTTGGCCTTTTCCCGGTCGAGTTTGGTTAAAGCCCAACGCGGGAAAGGCGAAGGCCGGTTAGCCGGGCCAGACGAGGCGCCTCCGACACCGAACCGAATATATCGGTGGTCGGAGAGCGACTCCACCTCCTCGACGCACCATCCGTCGATGCGTGCGGCTATGCTCGGGGTGGCGAACGTGACGTCCACCACCGAGCCACCGTTGCGCCGCACGCACGTGTGGGTCGTGCCCCTATTTAGGAGGGTGAGGTCGCAGGCAATTGCCCACGCCTCGAGAGCACGACCCCGCTGGTCCGTTGCCGGGTTCCCCCACGCGATGGACTTCGCGTTGAGGTCCCCGGCAACAACTACAGGGCGCGGTGCCAAACGGCCCAAAACCGCGCCCAGCACGTTGAGGTGCGCCTCAAACTGCGCGAACGGCCGGTTGGGGGAAAAATAGCTGGCCACAATGGCCAGGTCTTCCCAACCGGCGACAACGAAACCAGACCCCCTCTCAATGAATGAGAGGGGGGAAAGGGCGGATGAAGGCCGCCTAAAAATAGCCGCCACGCCGTCTTCGTCGCCACACCAGTTGTCGTGGATCATGTAAGGCTCCACGACAACCGCCACGTCAACTTGCCACTCGGCCATTCTCTGGTATATCAGATCCTGGGCCGAGCGGCAGTTGTTGGCATTCACCTGCAGGAAGGTGCGATGTCGGACCTGAGCCATTATTCCGACATCGCACCTTCCTCATCCTGCGCCGCCGGGGGAGCCCCAGGGGCAGCAGCAGCCGCTGGCTTCTCTGCTGGCGGCTGTTTCCCTTTCTTCGGGGGAGGGCGACAGCCCTTCCCCCTCATTGTATGCTCCGCTGGCCGCCCTGACGCGGCGCAGACGGAGCAGTGCGGCTTCTTGGCCCCAGCAGTCTTTGGCCTGGTGCCCCTCATGTCCGCAGCGGTAGCAGAGACCTCTGCGGACGGCGTCGGAGGGGCAGAGGGCCGCGGTGTGGCCGAGCCCCAGGCACTTGAAGCATCGGAGGGGCTCCTCCTCCAATGCCTTAACGGCGGCCGAGCTCCATCCCACGAGGAGGCGGCCCGCCTTTAGGACCGCCTTGGCCGCAGTTACCGGGAGGTGGAGCCTGACCTGCCCCAGGCCCCATCGGCCACGGCGGACCTCGCCGGCATAAATATCGGCCGGCCCGCAACCTCCGACCTCCGCCGCCCTTTGCACCACGTCTTCCTTGGTGACGGAGTCGTCCATCTCCGTCACCAAGAGTGTGGCCCGTCTTACCGGCCGCCTAACGTGGGCCACGTCCGCCAAAGCCTCGCGGACTTGGGCCGCAAAGGCGTCCGCGGCCGGGCCGCTCGAGGCCCCAGGGAGCTCGAATTTCCGGGCTCCCGTGGCGGTGTGCCTGCACCGCAGGTTTAGGCCCAGGGACCTTGCGTCCCCTAGGGCCTGGCGGGCCTTGAGGAGGGCGGCCGAGTAGGTCACACCCTTCTGAACCGCTTCGGCCGTCAATGTTATGACGACGGCCGAGGATTTGGGAGCAGCCATCTTCTTGGCTGCGGCGACGGCGGGAGAAACGTTTGAAGCGACGAAGAGGAGCCCTTCTTCTTCTTTTTGTTCCTTTTGGCCTTCTTCCCGCCAGTCAGGCCGACCTGCTCCGTGGACGAGGGGGCGGCAGATGTGGGCGCCGCCTTCTTGGCCTTTCTTGCCAACTGTCTGCCACCCCTCGTTTGCGGGGGTGGTGGCAGGCAGAAAAGTGTCCTCCGCCCATGAGGTGGAGGGCGTCGGCGTCGGTTCGGGGGCGGGCATCCGTGTAGCCCGAGGAGCCGGTGCAGGAGCCGGGCGGGGAGCGGGAGCCATCACTCCGGTCGCCGCGACGGAGGCGAAACTCCTGGAGCGGGTGACCGGGCCGGAGGCAAGAGTGGGGGCGCTCGGAGCCTTCGCCGAGGACTTCCCCTTGCCCTTCCCTTTGTTGGAAGGAGGGGGATGGGGCGGGGGCGCTGCGGCCTCTGAAGGGGTCGCGGGCAGATTCTTTTTGTCCGCCGCGAGCGGCGGGCGGAGCCTGGGCGCAGGGAGGAGCCTCCCTTCGAGCCCTTCGAACAATGCACGGACAAAATTCCGCTGATGGGCCCGCTCCTCCAAGATCTTCTCCTCCAATAGGGAGGCCACCCGCATTTCGATGACCGCCTCTGCGTCCTTATCCCTAGGCGCTGCCTTGGCAGTCGCCTTCCGCGTAGGAGCGCGGGGTGCGGCCATCGGCACGCCAGACGGGGCGGTGGTTGTCGGGGCTCTTCCCCCTCGGAGGGCCTGCAGTTCGCTCCTTACAGCCGCCAGCTCCTCGGACAGTCGTTTGACCGTCGCCTGGAGGGCGGCTGTCTCTTGCGTCGCTGAGCGCTTCGCCATCTCGGCAGTGATGGCGAGGAGCGAACATGTCCTGTCCTTGAGCGTCTTCTGCATTGTCCCTTTGATGTTTTGGGACTTTGCAGAGACGCCCAATATCTGCGACGCGTCCTCGTTGGCGGACTGCTCCAAGTCCGCCAAGGACATATCGGCATAATCTAGGACGGGGGCCACGCCGTACCCATATTTGGCGCGGCTCTCCCGTGTCCTCCGCTCGTCGTCACATGACGTCTTGACTAGTTTTGGGGCTGATTTGCGCCCTTAAGCGCCTTCCGCGCCTCGTTACGCGAGGCCGCAAAGGCTGATATATTCACCTGTGTGGCAGGACCTTCCTGGCCCGCCATGCTTTCTTGCGGGCCCGATGCCTGGAGCAATTGGAGCCGGACGTACTCCGACTTGGAGGACTTCGCCGCCCGCGTCACCGCCTTGGTGTTGGTGAAACGCCTTAGTCAACCACGTCGCCTCACCGGGACTCGCTCTCGATCCTTAAGGTGTCACGTGTCTTGAGTCAGACACCCCCGTCAAATCTAGCACGCCGGCGGAAGAATTTGCTCCGCCCGAGGTTTGTCAGCTGGCTGGCGTACTTGCCAGCTCAGCTTTAGGCCCTTCGAGGGCGCCACCTTCTGCAGTATTATTACTGCAAGGTGGTGCATCTCGAGCAAATCAGTTTTGGGGACTCTCCCGAAGACAGAGTAGCCAACGTCGGTGTTTAAGTGGCCAGTTTCTATAGTGGGGGCGCCGAGCCGTCGGGGCTGTTTCCCGTCTCCACTCCAAATCGAACGAAGCCGAAAACGCCAGAGGAACGTCAAAAGTCCATGATGGAATTGCCAGGTTCGTCAGTGTTATCAAAATCAAAATGGGGGGTATTTTTGGGTTCTTTAAAGGATGTTATCCATGAAGATTCCCACCGAGGAATAACACGGTATTATACAAGGGACCACCGGGCCAGAGGACGAATATCCCGGCTAACACTTACACCGGGGGAGCGGGTGTCCCCCGGGATGGCGCTAGCAGGCTGGTTAACACCAGAAAACACCCAGAAGGCGACCGAATACGCCGCGCGAGGCCGAACGGGGGCCCCCAACGCCGGTCCTTTGTGTTTTTTAATGTGGTATGTCTCCACCGGGCCGGCCAATTAAGGCAAGCAAGCTCCCACGCCAGAGAGGTCCTCTCGGATCCCCAAGCGCTTAGGAGTTATAACCCTCTCCGTGCAGGCACGCAGACCCGCCGGTCGTGGGGGGATTCTTTATAGATGGTTTTCCTTCCTCGCTAGTATCACACTCTCAGGGGAGTGTACCCCCGGCCTCCTCTCAGTGAGGAGGTTACGGTGTGCCGCTTTTGGTCCTCGCCGGCCGAAGCCGGTAACCGTCCATATCTGGGAGGCGTTCCCCTAATCCGCCACCGGGGGAGACTCGTCCGATAGCTGAGCGTAATCGGCCGACTCGAGGTGCATGAGGCCGACAACAGGCCACGGAACCTAACCAACCTTTTTTTTTTTTTTTTTTTTTTGGATGGTTTCCCCCGGAGAAATGCATTACGCAGACCCTGTCCCGCCGGGCACAGGTACTGTGGGACCACCCTCGGGCGACTTGCGTTCTAACATAAGAACGGCCTGAGGCATACCCACTAAAACTCCCGGGCTCAACCACCCGTGGGTATAGAATAGGGTCACGGTGGAACATGCGCTAGGCTTATTCCCCGCAACCCCACTACCCGCCACAGGCCCCTACACTGGGTGTGCGGCCACGCCCCTCCTCAACTAGGAGGAGGGTTGGGGACACGCCGAAGAGCTGACCGTCCCCAACAGCGGTGGAGGTGCCAATGGTCAAGTGCCGGCACAGGGACACGAGCCCGTCCGCTTTTGCCGCTGCCCCCCACGGAGAGGACGAAAGTTCTCCGCCGAACTCGTACCCTCTCCTTTGCTCGAAGCGGGCCTGCGGGGGGTTAGCCATCGCGCCTCCGCTCCGCCGCCTCCTTCTGTCGCCACCACTTCCTCACAGAGTGGGCGAAGGCCGACATGCACTCTCCCCTATCCAAGCATAGCTACAACTAGGGCTGGACCAACGAGAGGTCATGTCCGACCTCCGCGACCAGCGCGGAACCGCTGTTGGTCGAAGGACGGGCACACGCACCAAATTGTGGGTGACGCCGAGTCCTCCGCGGCGCCGCACTGGTGGCACATAGGATGTCCTCCCGTTGAAATTCGGTGCAGGTAGTTACCGAAGCAACCATGCCCGGTAAGTACCTGCACCGTCCGAAGGTAAAAAACCCGTGGGGGCGCTCGAGCCACCGGTCCAAGACGCGTGGGCGAGCGCCGCGATCGTGGGACGGGCCATACCTCCTCCACTTGGAGAGAGGCCGTCCATGCCTCCAACCATTTGCTGGCGACTCCTCCTTCCGTATTGCCTACCCTTTCCCGGGGCAGAGGGGATCGCCAGCCGCTCGCTTGGCCGCCGTCTTCTCGTAACTGCCGGCCAGCACTCCAGCCTCCGAACTCCCTGGCGGGGTGGGGCGAGTGCGCCGAGGGGCCGCGGAGAAACCTACCGTCCGGTTAGGCTCTCGCGACCCCGCTGGGCATGGGCCCTTTTCGGCCTATCCTTGGAGGGCCGCTTGCCTTCTTCGTCAGGGCCCCTATCCAAATCGGGCCCCTTAGAGGGCCATGGGAGCGGAGGATTCCCGGGCATAGAGCCTGCCGACACCTCTCTCCAGGCCCTCCCAGATTCGGCAGCAGCCACGAAAGGTGTCTGCTGCCTTTAGGACCCGCGCTGACAGTCCCCCCTAAAGTGGGTGCCAAAGTGCCAGCGCGGATCCAGTGATGAGGCCGAGGTACTTCATCTCGGCCCACACCGGGAATGTCCCACCCACCCCCCGAAGCGGATGGCTGGCGCCGGGGGGGTGGTCGGCTCGCCCGAGCCCGGAAATAAAGGGCCTCGGTTTTTGGCCAGGGCTGCTTTAGCCCCAGCCGCCGATACGGGCCGACGACCAAATCGCCACCGACCGATGCGAGGCCCCCCCGCGCTGCATCCCGGAAGGACTTCCCCGGGCGGGTGACTAGGGTGTCATCTGCATACATATGACACCCATAAGGCCCGGGAGAAGCGCGCCTCGTCAACCCCCTTCCATATCCGATGTTCCAGAGCAGGGGCCCCTCAACACGGACCCTGTGGGAACACCGGATGCGCATGACTGCCGGCTGGACCGACCAGCGGCGGTCCAACAAACCCACGGACCGGTCGGCGAGATAGTCGCCGAACCAGCCTATAGGTATGGAGGCACCCGGAAATACCGGGAGTGCCTCCATAATAAGTAACTGCATGGGGGAGGGAGTTTGAAGGCTTTTGTTTATGTCTATCGAGACTGCCAACACCCCTCCCCCCTGCTCGACGCTCCCTCGCAGAGGGAGCGGAGCCGGGACAGGCGTCATCGTGGATCGACCGGCCGCTGAACCCGTATCTGGGCTCGCTGAGGTCAGCCCAGTCTCCTCGAGCAAATGCTGAGAGGCGGGAAGCATGAGCTCTTCTCGAAGATCTTACGCCACCTCCGTCCAGCGCACAATTGGCCTATAGGCCCGACGTGTCGTCGGCCGGCCGACCTTCTTTACGAAGGATGACCAGCAGGCCCTCCTTCATCCGGGGGAACCTCCTCTGACCGTAGGCACCGGTCAAAGAGGCCCCGGATCCTCTCCTCCATTTGCCCGAGGCAGATGTGAGATGAT